>VZTE01003427.1:704256-740031 GCA_013397775.1 Eulacestoma nigropectus | reverse complement strand
CCCCCCCCCATCCTCCCCATATTTTACAAAAGAAAAAGAAAATAAGAAGGGACTCTGTAAATTGAATCAAAAAGCAATGACTATTTCTTAAGCTTCTGAAATCAGTTCAAGAGTTTGGGCAAAGCTAACACAGCTAGAGGCTTCTTAGAGAGCCACAGCAAAAGGAGACTTTACCCCCATCAAGCACATGTGACAGTCCCCTACCACGGAGAGATGGGAAACGGCCAACGAGTTCCATGGTCCTTTCACCAAGCCTTCCCCTTGCTTTCTATTTTGACTGTGTTGCAGGGGTCCATTTTAACATGCTGGTTTTATTGTTTTGTTTTGGTTTGTTATTTGGACTGCTCTCCAGTGCCTGACTGCTGAAGAGAGAAAGACTTAAGAAAGGCAAATCCATTTTGCATCAATAACAAAACATCACATTTCTAAAAGAAGGAAAACAACTGCTTTTTAAAAACAAGACTGTACTTTTTTGTCTGTTGGTTCCTACGGAACAGTTATCAAGCCAAAGGAGTCCTGGTGATCATGTTTTGCCAGCACAGACAGAACAAAGGATTATTAAAAATAATATAAACCGATGACATATGTTACCAGTATTAAAATTGATGCACATTCCTGTGTAGCTTAGGGGGAGCCAGGAGCTGGATTTTATCTTTAACAAAGTCAGAAAATAAAAGGAAACTGTTTCAGTCTTATAACAGGGAGGTATTTCTTTTTGTCTGCTTGGAGAGGAGAGGTTGGGGGAGGCAAGGTTTGGTTTGGATAAAACTCAGACAATCCCTCTCCCCCTGCGAAGTAGATCCAGTTTGACACAGGTACTTCTGTGAATATTTTCCCCACTAAAAGGTTATGAACTAAAGCCAGGAGCAACCAGATGTCTGTCAAAAATAGCAGGATCAGACCTACCATTTTCAGACACAAAACTACATTTCACAAAACATTTTAATATCAAGTATTAAAATCTTTCAATGGTGGTGGCATTTAGAAGTTACAGACAGAAATTAGGATCCTTTTGTCCCAGTCATAAGAAAAAAAATTGCACAAAAAGCCACCTCTGCTTCAGAAAGCTCTCCGACCTAGCCTTTGACTTCTGTACCATCACAAGCAGTTCAAAACTGTTCACTGAGGTCTTCCCTCACACTGCCCCTTAACCCATGCTCACCTGGTCTTTTTCTTGGTCTGGGAATCTTCAAATGAGCCCAGGTTTGCAGTTTCGCTCTAATCCTGACCTACAGTTCCCACAAAGCAAAGGAACTTGTTTGCAATGCTCACACATTATGCCGAGATGGTGCCCTGTCAACACATGCAGTGTTATGGACTGGAAAATCCAAATACCGTTTGCAAAGCCATTGGAGGTTTTCCACAGAGTATTTGCTAGGGCCTCTCCTAATTGAATTTGCCAAAATTCACATGAACTCAGATTTAATCCAATCAGTTCTACATCACATGTCTTTCAACATTGACAAAATATTTTTTTCTAATTGCGAGTCTCTTATGGAACCAAATTAATCAGAAAGGGATTTAAATGAAAACCAGTCCAGATTGTTCTACACTTTAACCTTACATCTGTGCTTAATTAGGATGCTCAATTTCCCTAAACTCAAGCCATAAAATGGAAGTAATCTGTGGCCTGTTTGTCAGTCATTATAGGGCAGCAGACCTGCAAATCAGGGCAGGCTCAAATGCACGGGATCCTGTTCAACGCGGCCATTGAAGGAAACATGGGAGATGTTATTGTTCAGCAGGCTGAAAAGTTTGCTGAGAAAGACACGTGAATTACCTGTGTGCTGAGAATGCGGCTGAACCTTGAAAGAAGGGAGCAAACAAATGTGCAAAACGTGTGTGATTATTTAAGCTCCCCCATTCTGGCCACATGATGAGGCTCTTATGTAAGGCCTGATAATAGCTGGTGCTGGACAGTATCTTCAGCCACAAAATAGGCAGCAGCCTCCTCTTCACATCTAAACTCTTCTTTTAATAGTGCCAGCACCTTTGGCTGATATAAGGTTTGAGGGTGTAATTTTGAGACATTACGAAGTCCTCAGTGGCTGCACCACTACCCCAGCCCTGCTCTCTGGTCCTCATCCTGCACACCATGCAGGCCATCCATCTTTCCCTCCTGGTGCAGTCATGTGAGGGGCTGTCCCATAGAGCTGGGCAAGTAAAATTCCCCATAACCCTTTCCAAGGGCTTTTCTAAGCACCAGAATAATTTCCCTGGCTCAGTCTTGCAGTCCAGTCCCACATACTGAAACACCAGCTGAGACTGCAGCAAAGGGCTGGCATCTCCTGGAAAGGCTTTGTCACCAGTGGTCTTGCTGCATAGAGCAGTGTCCTTGAACACCTTGGCTCCTTGCAGGTAGCAAAAGTAGCTGCAATTAACCCTCATCCTTAAAAGTGTGAGAAAGCCTTATCATATAGAGTTGTTCAAGATGCACTATCCAGGACTATGGCAAATCACTGGAGGAACAATAAACCCTACCCCACACACCAAGGTCTGTCATCGTTCATTTCATACATGCACTTCAGAGTGTTGCTGTTATGTTGTTTTTTGACATCTTGAGATCTGCATGAGAAATCCCTGTGGAGTTGCTGTAAATCCATATCTACAGCAGTAAGTTTTCATTGCATCAGTTTTATTAAATATATATATGCACTCATATATATATTATTTGGCGATGCTGAATGAACAATTGGCCTTTAACTCCTCCTAGACTATTAGGTCGTACTATAGGTCAGTGAAAAAGTAATTTTCCCTAGATTTGTAATAAGGTCTGGGATTTGACCTATGACCCCAATGTCACAAGGTATTCATTATCTCCACACAGATGATATACAGGCAAAGAAACATATATTTTTTATAGAACTGGAAGAATTATATTTGATGGATACATTTTATTAGATGGATTTTATTAACTGGATAAACTCGATTAGCAGACATCATTAATCTTGAAAATGTAACTTATTTACACTGAGTTATTCTTCTTGTGGCCATTAGCATTCAAAATGTGTAAACTGGAGCTCAGGGCACAGTTGAGGTTTTTTGGTTCAGTGGCCAAATGTAAAAAAACATGAGGGAAGAAAAAATCTCCTAGCAAGAACACAAAGATTATTTGTATAAATGCAGAATGCTTGATTTAACATGGTATTAAACCTTTTTTTTTTTTCCTGCTTCTTAAGTTAAGATTTTCTCTTTCATTTTAAAAAAAAATTAACTAACATTCAAAATGTCATTTCTTAATGAGAAGCTGAAATGTTTTGCTTCCAAAGCAAGAGAAACTAGCACTTTCGGGGTTTGGAGGTTGTTTGCTTTATCTTTATTTAGGAAATAGTTTCAATCTCCTGCCTGTAGACTGAGGAAACAATTCCACTAGTCCATGAAAAGCTTCCGCCCACACTGAGTACCCCTATTTGCAGAAAAATAGTAGTGACATGTAGTAAGCAGAATGTAAAAGGCTAAAGACATAACTGAGACATCTGCATGAAATAAACCCATACCAAAACAGACAGGTTGCAGGAGTTTTTGAGAGGTAAAGCCTGAGTCTGTGGACCACTTGTCCATATAGTATTGTCCCTCAGCTGATTCCCAGGTGCAATTCTGCCACAGCCATGAAAATCCACCCTCTGTATGGCAGATGCCTCTGCCTCTCTCCTTACCATGAAAGGGGAGTGAGAGGCCATCTGCAGATTATGAGGTTCATTTTCTAATCTTAGGCTTCTTTATTGGGTGTCTGGATTGAGCTACGATTGGAGAGAGATAAAACTCCACCTGAGACCAAGCCACCACACGTGGCACTGCAGCAGCTGGAGGGGGCTGGAGAGGGTGACCCCCCTGTTGTTGCTGCTGCCCCTGGTGCAGGGGGAGTCCCGGCAATGTGCCCAGGCTGGGTGTCTTACGTGCATGTGGTTAGAGTTAGTTGAGGTGAATCCCATCCACCTGCATCCTGGAAAGTCTCTGGTGATCTCATTAGCACAGAGCTCAATATCCACGATGAAGGTCCCCCGAGCTTGCCTCTCCCAGTTCTTGCACCCCAGAGCTGCTGTGAGCAGCAGAGGGAAAGCTCCCAGGGGTGTACAAGGTCTGGTTATGGCTATATTAGGAAGAAAGGGACACAGGACAATGGTATTCCTGCTGTCTTCCACTGCAGAGCACCTCCTCTGAGAGCTTCTCTAGAAGATTGTGGTTAAGAACAGCCATGGGTGGCCACTGGCTTGGCTGAGGACCGGCAGCGGGGTGGCAACGCAGCGTGAATAACCAATCCTCTGATGCTGAGGATCCAGCCCCTAGAGCAAGGTCCACTACTCTATTGTCAGCATCATGAAGCAGCTTTTATTTTGAGACTGAGCTACTTGTGGGTCCATCCGCTGAATTTCTGTTACAAGCCTAAACCTGCTTGGGGATGAAAATCCATTACAAGTGAGAAGCAATTTACAGTAGAGAATTGACCTATAAAACCAATGCATTTCCATTGCACTAATCCAAAACATATTTCAGGTCTGCAGTCTGAAAAAAGTCTTGTTAAAATGACCAGGCTGTTAAAATTACGGGTTTAGTGCAGCAAGCCTGTATATTTTAACAGAATTTTCCTGTTTTGGGCTGTAGTCCTAGGAAATTTTCTAATACAGTGACCTCACTCCTCAAAAAACAGTGGGAGGTTTAAAAGTAGGGAACATCCCTGGGACTTCAGAGCAAGCAGCTTACAAGTCTCCCTGCCTTTCAGATTTCTCCCTCTCCTGCTCACTTCTGCATCATCTCTCATACTGTCCTTTACACCTGGAACATTTCGGCCTCTTTCTATCTGCCAAATATTTTTCCTTCCCATTGCAAATTCCTTCCTAACTCACTAACTCACTTCCTTCTGACTTCTTGGATCTGGGGCCCCATTTTCCCACACTGAAGCTCACTCACTCGGGGGAGAAAGCCAGACAGCCAGTGCATGTGCTCTGCAGTCACCTCTCAAAGCCCAGGATATGTGCACACATGCACAGTGACTCAGAAGACGACTCCCAGCAGTCAGAACAGGGGTGTTTCATGTCATCGCAGATTATTAAACTCTTTTTTTTTTTCAGGAGGGTGTCCACAGTACTTGAACTTGGATCCTCCAGTACTTGTGTAGAAATCAGAGGCTCGGAGAAAGGAAGAGCAGCATCCAAATTTTTGGGAAAGTCAACTTCAGTTCCTCAGGGCTCCAGGTCCTGTTCCAGAGCCCACTGAACTCTGTGAGAGGAATTCAGTGGGCTTTTGGGCACTATGGCAGAAGGGTTGCATCTCAGCACAGAATCACAGAATCACCAAGAAACAATCAACTTCTGTCGTGCAAAAGAATTCTTCCCTGATAAACTATTTAGTGGAAAACATCTCCACAAGCTGGAGAGGTTCTCAGTGACCACTGGGAAGGCCTTGTGTGTTTTTGCCTTTTTTATTCAACCAATATAGAAATGCAACTTCAACTTAAATCCACTCCTATTATTAAGTATATTGAGAGAATGAGAACCAGAGTGAAAATAAAGCTAGCAGATCTTTAATTTTTTCCTCTTCCTATCCTCTTGCTTCCAGATGTTGCAGTCATCAGTACTTCAGGCATTATAAAAGGTGGTAAAATTGAAATATTTTATAATAAACCAAATGATGAGTGTGACAGAATACTTCATAGCATTCTATTTTATTAGCATACAGATTATAGCACAAGAGTAAGATTCAGCAAAGAGGCGAATTCACCTATCTCATCCTTGTCTGTGTCCACTGTCACTCATTCACTCTTCCCACTCTGCGATGCACAAACATTTTCCTTGTTCAACATCTTGCTCCCAGTGTGGCTGGAGAGACCCTCCCTATTATTCCTGATGTCACTTGGAAGCATTATCTCTCGGCAAGGTTGGGTTTTCCTGACACCATCTCTACGTATTTCTATATTCCTCTTTTATAGCACATCCCTGCTTCCACCCTGTATGATGCCTTTTTGCATTGAAGGTCCACAACCCTGCTTACTAAAAGGAGTCTTCTGATGTCTGCCTGTCTTTGTGAGTACCAGAATGAACTGTTCTTTTGCTTGGAGAATGCTTGAAAGCCTGTCTCTTTGAAAGCATGCCAGCATTTCTGAACTCCTCTGCCTTTCAGAGCTGTGTCCACTGGGATCCCACATACCAGTTTTCTAAATAAGCTGAAATCTGCTCTCCTAAGGTCCAGCATCTGCTCTCTCTTACTCTCCTTTCTCACTCCCTGCAGGACCTCCCACCCCACCAGTTGTTGGTTCACACATCCCCAACCCATTCTCCCTTGTCACTGAATAGCAGACATAGTTGTCCCTGGTTGTCCCCCCTTGTGCTTATTTCAAGAAGCTATCCCTGATGTCCTCCAGAAACCTCCTGTGCTGCTGGTGTTCCACATTTCTCTTCCAGCAGATGTCAGGAAGATAGATGTCAGGAACTCCTCTGTGAGAAGCAAGGTCTGTTCTTCAGGCCTCTCCCTCAACCCACAGGCTCTTCACTATCCATCATCCATCCCACTGAAGAGATCCTTATACCCAGGCTGATCCTTCACAGTGAGAGCAAGCCCCTCACATCCTCATCTTCCCTGCCAGTCTCTCCTGGAGAGCCAGTACCAGCCCATGGCAGCCACACCCGGCATGCAGACTGACCCACCACTTCTCAGTTATTCCAACAACATTGCAGTTAAGTCGAGAAAAAAAAAGTCTTCTAGTTTTTAATCTTGTTGCAGCACCTTGGGTTCTTTTTTAGGTCTGTACCTGCAGACAGGGGCTCAGGAAGCAGAAATACCTGCGTGCTTTGGGTATGACAGGAGGACCCAGCACCAACCACAGCTCTTGTGGCCAACAACTGCCATCTGCCGTGAAGAAAGCACAGACATCAGCAAGCACTGGCAGCAGCAGGGTTAGTTTGTGGACAGGGGCACTCTGCAGGGGTCTGTACCTGTTCCCCTTGCATCTCCCCCACAGTTCCTTCATGGCTTTGCTTCTGTCAAGGGGGAATAAGGATGGCACCAGCATGTGTAAAGCTAGAGAGGTCCAGGAATGTTCAGAGGCAGTCAGAGAGGTTGTTTGCTGTATGATGAGAGTCTGGGGCTGAATAATTCCAAGCTGACCAGTCTGCTGGAGTCAGCAGAGACCTTAGAGAAACACCGGCTGCGCTATCAAACCACTGTTTCCTCCACACTCCAAAGCATGAGGTACGCCTTTCTATCAAAGAGCTCTGAACGTCTCACCCTCTCAAGTGGCTAACAAATGTGTTTGATTATGTGGCAAAGCAGATTTTCAGATGTTGACAAAGCCTTGTTAATCAGGAGAGCAGAGCTCTATCTACAGAGATACACCATGGACAAGGAGACATTTCAGCACCTCATTAGAAAAATAAATTAGTGTCGTTTCTGAGCTTGTGGCATGGGCAAAACAAATCCTCATATGGATAAGCATAAGCACTTGGTGAGATGAGCGTCATAGCATTACCATGATTTCACCACACGAGAGTAAAATGGCCATTCCAAACTGACACAAATCAAAATTTTATGCTACTCTAGGGCATGTTCTGCCTCCCCTTCTTCTTGTGATGATCACCGTCAACCATCAGATCATATAATTTAACACAACACAAAAATATGGACCTCTTGACACAGATCGCCTCCTGTACCCGAGGAGGGACAGTTCTAATTTATACCAGATTTCTTCAGACTACAATAAACACCATGTCAGCAGAGGGCTAGCCAAGCACAGGTGTGTCTCACACTGTCCAAAAATGCCTTTTCCTATTCTCCTTCTTTCCACTCAAACAGCAGAAGATGTGGGAGGGAGCTGGCAGCACCTCTCTACACCAGCTGAGAATGATGCCAAGCCCCAGTTAACGCACTCAAGGGTCACATCCAAGATGTTCTGTACAGAGATGAAAGGAAAAAAAGAGTCTGCTATTTTACTTTAAGAAAGAGCCACACATCAGCAGGAAAAAAAAAAGAGAAAAGTTTAGAATTAAATGCATGAGAATGTTTAATATATTGCCAGAATGTCAACAAAAATTAGGCAAATTCCAAGGAATCTAGAGAAAATGATCCCTTTGAGTCAAACATTAATAAAAGTCTGCAGTGATATAGAGATGATCTCATGCTCATGGTTATTTCCCGTTTGCAGCTCTTTTCTTGGTATAGTTTTGTGAAGGTTTACTAACTCCCAGATGTTGTAAAGTTAATTACACAATCACTTGTGTATTACAAAAAAAAAAGGCATAAATAATACTGGATACATGAGTCACTACAGTGCAGCACAGAATGAAGGAAAATGATCATCAGAACAAATCGATTTATACATAGTTCCAGAGCTGAAATTTTTCAGTATTCTTCAGGCAGATCCTGCTTTTTGCAAGGGAGAAATTTTCAGCTCAGGTTGAAAATTGCTGGGAGCCTCCTCTGTGCACAATCTGGAAAAGCAGCAGAACCCCAGCTGGAAAGTAATGCTTGCCAGTGAAGGGCAGTATAAATGCAGACACATCTAGAGGAGAGTCTTCTGCAGACCAGTACGTCATAAACCCTCTGCTCATTGTGCACAGCAAGATGTAAGAAGCTCTGTCTTTTAAGGGCCAATTGTTTTGGGGAAAACATGCAGTTTAGTACCACTGGCATCCATGCAACGCATAACTGTGCCGCCAGCCTGGTTTTGGGAATGTATCAAGTGACTCAGCACAACTGCAAATTTCCAGGATTTGAGTATATAAATGTGTGTGTGCAGGTTCACAGTAATATTTGGAAAGTGTAGACATGTTCCTCCCCTTTTTAAAAAATTGATGCATTAAAAGTTACTTAAAAATACATACAGCTGGCTTCAAAACAGCATTCGAGCTCCTCAGCCTCCTTCCTCCTTCAAAAATATTCATGTTCACTTCCTCACTGGAAAGAGTACACCTGTGAGCAGAGACCAAAGAGATCAGCCACCGACTTATTCACTTTAAAGAAAACACTCTGCTTGTTGAAAGACAACCAGCCATCCGGGTTTGGGCTATGCTGTACATTGGGTTTTGGGCTGTAACATATGATTGAGCCTCTTCTGTAAGGATCCCAATGAGGCAAGTCACTAAATACCCATCGCAGCAGACAGGGAATGATTCTCATGCTGGAATGTGGTGTCACCTGCCATCGATGGAAAGGTGCTCGTGTGTAAATAGCAAAAGAGAGGACAGATTTAATGTAAGTCACATTCTGGAGATAGATAATAAGGATCTGATGGCAGCATCAGGCCTTTGGTGATAGCATTAAAGTTAGGAGATAGTTTGTCTAATAAGTACTGGTGAAAGCAACGAGATTTTTAGGAAATAATATATCATAGATTCAGAGAACTGGAGACATAGAGTTGACATTTCATTTCTTAACAATCATTTTTTGCTTTTTCCTGTCTTTCTTCTGAAGGCTAATGGGTCATATTTTGGCACAGAGGATGACAGTTCACTACCTCTGACTATTTGTAGTTAACGCTTTGACTCTGCCACAAGGGCTTGGGGGATTACTTTGTAAAACAGATTTTTAAAAATATTTCCTACTACATTTGTCAGGTGATGAGACATTTTATTAACTCTCTTGCTATGAATTTTTATCAGGCCAATGAGGAATATTCCTAAGGGGTTTAAACTAATAAAATTGTAAAATGAAAAGCTGTAACAAGTGCTTCATCTCTTGATAGCTATGTTTTTAAAACTGAATCTCATCTTCTAACTAATCCCAACTATTTCTGCTTTTGGAAATACTTAGGTTTTCCTTTGTTGCACTGTGTATTTTAAAGCCCTGACACCTGGAATCCTGTGAATATGTAGGAAACAAAGTTTCATCTCAAAACCAAAATGAAATTCTCCAAGTGTTATATAAAGAAGCATATAAACCCGTGATTGATGTAAGTTCCTAAACTGGCTGGTTTTAGAGCCAAGAGGAATTGTTGTGATTGTCTTGCTACTTTCCATATAATTGAGCCTCTAGAACTTCCCTCTATTAATTTGTGCTTCAAGATTAAAAGCTGTATTTGCAGCAGAGTGGCTCTTTTTAAAAAAATGTTTCATTTTGATTTAAAAATCTCCATTAATGAAGAATCCAGCATAATTCTTTGTAAATCATTCCAAATGATTAATTATCCCTGCTGCTAAGAATATGCACCTTCTTTTTTTTGGCCTGAATTTGCCTCACTTCTGTTTCCAGCCACTGGTCTTATTAGTCACTGTACCTTTGTCTGCCAGACTGAAAAGCCGTGTATTACCTACATCTTTTCCTTGTGGAGGTACAGGCTATGATCAAGTCACTGTTAACCTTCTCTCTTGGAAGCTGCTTTCTCTATTAGCTATCCTTTAATTATTCTCGGAGCTCCTCTCTGAACCTATACCAATTTTTTTTACAACCTTTTGCAATTTTGAGCACTGGATCTGGACATAGGACCCCAACAAGCACAGCCCCAGTACCAAGAATAGTGGCAATAGCCCACTCCCTGTTTCCTTTTTTTTATACCAGCAGGAACTAATTTAGCCATTCTGGCCTTAGTGCCATGCTGGGTGGTCATGCTCAGGTGACTTTCATCCTGGCCACAAATACAAATACCATTTCCAAAATTTTCTACTTCAAGCAGAGCTCTCCGGGAAGTGCAAACTGCATGCCCTGTTCCCAGACTGGTCACTTCACATTCAGCCATCCCAAAACACTTCTGCTTTGACCAGGTGTAGCATTTTCTCTCTCTATCAGTAGCCATCTCCAAATCATTGTCTCAGCTGTTAGGAACGCCATCCCTGATCCTCAAATTATTGCTAAAAAAGGGAAATAGCAAGAAAGCAAAAAAACCCCAGGGAACGTACCTTCTTGATGGAAACTCCCTGTTTACAGTCAGATTTGGGCACACCATTGAATTCACGTTCCATCTGTTTATTGTGTGACATTGAATTTAGAACATTCTGATTTGTTATTCAAGATATGTGGTCCTATATGCAATAGTGCTGGAATTTTATTACACTGCAAATGCTATTACTTCTATAAACCAAAGTTGTAATCACATTAAAATTTATTCTGAGCTAGTCTGACAAGATTCTTCTATAAATAATTATTAATGACATTTTCTTCCTTTAATGATTATTAATCTGGTCCATATATGCTATGCCATTAGTTTGTCAAGAAAGCTATCCAGCAGTTTTGATTACTTGAGGTATCTCTTCTGCTCCTAAATATGAGTGCATCTGCTTTTTTCCTGAAATCTTCCTATTTCCCAGAATTTACTGAAACTCAGCATTTCCATCATGATCCATCATGCTTCTTAGCTCATAGCCTGAAACTCTCAGACATGATAATATGAAAAGTACTATTTTGGTAACTGTAATTTAACACCATCTTTAGACTCTGTGAAAGAGGGACTTATTATTATTGCATGACTTAAATACACTATCTGTTTTCTTCTCTCTTCCTCCAGTCAAGATATAGAAAGGTTTATTGAATATTTCAATCTCTTTTTGACAGTTCTGCCATGTCTAACTCATTAGTGAAACAACACTTTTATTGAGATCCCTTTTGCTCTTTAGATACTCAAAAACTCCTTCCACTGTGTTACATTCAGCTGGCTATAGTTTTCCCTTTGTATCCTTTTTCTTTCCTTATCAATTTTCCTAATTTAATAATTTATCCTTACTGCTATTCACTTCTATTTTTTCCAAATACTGGTTTTTAATTGCTATGAATGCTTTTTCTTCCCTTATGCACCTGGCTGGTTTTAAACCTTCTTTCTTGACTTTATGCTTTTAGCACTTGGATAATTCATAAAAAAATATAAAATAATTCAGTCTTTCATATTTTACCTTTCCAGATCTTCTAAGCTGACTCATATCTTAACCATACTATTTTTCTGGAATGGGACCCTTAGAAACCCTAAGTAAATTTACTGCTAATGTGAACTTTATGTTGTTTGCATAGACACAGTCAATCCAAGCCTGAACAGCTTCTACTTCTCAGCTCGGCTTCTTTCTGTTAAGGTGAGGCCAAATCCCATTGGCCTCAACAAATGATTGACAACAAATTGTCCTGTGTTGGTTGTCACCCTTTCTGAGCTAGAATACTGTCATCTATAATTTTGCAGAATTTCAAGGGTATTTTAGTACTTGGCAGCATGAGACTTCCAACACATGTCATTCAGACTGAAATCCTCCACAATAGCACAGCTTATCTTTTCCTACACCTGATAGAAGGGTGTTTAGGCAGCCAGTCACCCTGCTCTCTAGTGTGATTTGGCAGTCAGCAATAGGCACCAGCAGCTCCCTGTCTTCTGCTTTATGTTCTGGAACAGCAGCCCATAAGCATTTAAGAGTACTTGGCAGTGATTCAGAGGCAGCTGTTGCTATTTTCAATGTAGACTGCCTTTCTCTGTTCTTTTATGCAAATTCCATCAGTCCTTGAATAAAGGTTTCGTACCACTGATTATAACATTCCAGTCATGTCAATTTTCCTTCCGGTGGCTTTTAATACCAAGTGGAGTGTGTGTGCTCTAATCAGTGAGCAAGTCCCTTTCTGTTTGCTTATTACTGGGATCCTTGCAATCCTGGAAGCATTTAGAGACTTTTCTTCAGGTCTCTGGCACCTTGATTAATTTTGTTCTGAGTATCTTGATTTTCCTGCTTTCTCTTTCCTCTGCCAGCTTGTCCTTTTGTTGTTGTTCAGTTCAATACCTTTCAGACCAGCCTAAGCAGCCCATATCTCAAAAAAACTAGTTTCCATCTGCTATGATTACTTCTGAGACTAGTTAACCAGCCTTTCCTCTCCACAAGAGAGACAAAAATTCCCTTAAATGAAAACGGTCTGCCCAGTGCCATTTACCTCACCAGCAGCTCCCTTCTGGACAGCATTTGGGTGCATCTTCACTCTGTCTGTGGTCTCTGGATCCATGTAGTCCTGGGTCACAAATGCTAGGCATGGCAGAGGCAACAGCACTGGGGGCGTGAGAGCATTCCCTGGCAGTACATTCTCCTCTGCTGACAGCAAATCCACCCAGACCCACTCTAATATGGCTTTTTCTAAAGGAGAGTGAAACTTTGCACCTTCTGATTTCATAAAAGTATAAGACTTCATGCCTTGGCCATCAAGAACTTCTACCATTTTGAGTTTCCTCTTACAGCACTTACTGGGCTGGATCAGGGACATGAGGATGTGGGGGGCAACCAGGGCTCAGCTGATACAGATGGGCATCAAACTTCTCAGAGTCCTCAGAGAGCAGTTAAGGGACCACAAGGCCATTCCTTGCCAAACAGGCTCCCCATCTGGTTGTGTCCCAGCAGGATCTCCAGTTCCTCAGTGAGGGTCTTTGGGAACATCACATGCTGAGATGCTGGGTTGCCCTCTGGGATTTAGGCTGCTCACGTCCTCCCTAAACATACGATTTAATTTCAGACAAATATATCTAGAAAATAGGCTTAATTCCCTCACTTTCCTCGCAGGTCGTAGAAGAGATCGATTCAGCAGAAAGACAAAGTTTCATGTGTATCCAGGCTTCTTTATGGCTCAACTTCTGCAGGGTTAAAGACTGAAATCATGCTGGTCTTGCAGCCTGACAGGTCACACTGGAGCAATGGTGTTCCATTCCTTGGCAAATATGTGTGGAGCACAGCAGGTCCAAGTGAGACCTTCCTCAGAGTGTAGGAAGTTTTCTTCCTTCTTTGTTCACCTACACAACAGTCAGCCTGTAACCTAAGATAATTATTTCACTTTTATTTGTTTTCTTTCTGCTATTTATCCATTTACCATCATCCCGTACAACCTTCTGTGTGCCACACTGAGAATCACTGCGCTTTGCCACTCATCACTGATTTTCCTGCCAAGCAGAGTTAAATCCCAAATTCTTTTTTGCCCTCTCTGTTTTGTTATTTCTTTTTTTTCAGACATCGATTATATCAGTAGCGTGAAGGGAAGTATTACAGGGAGAGACAGTGTGGTAAGAGATGCATTGGAAGGGAAGTCAGCATATACTTGTGCTGTCAGTTTTAATGCATCATTTGTTGACTCTGTCTATTTTATGTGGTCCAGAAATAAGTTTTGCATATCTTGTCCAGCCTCTGTTTTCTGTTAGAGTTTCATGTTCTTTATTGAGTTTAGACTCCTTTCTTTGATTCTTGAGACAGATACTAGTTTCGCAGAGGATTGAGGATCCGCAGACAATTGCAGAGGATCTGTGGAATGTCTAATTCTTCCTTCCAAGAGGACCTTTTCTATAGTATTTGATGAGATGATGTCATGGTTTCACCTCAGCTGTCAACCAATCATCATGCAGCCTTTCACTCCAAGTGTCCTCCCTCTTCTTCTTCTTTCACCGCTAATCAGCCTCTGAAGAGGTCCTCAAAAATTGCCAATGCCGACTGCATTGCAAGTTGTCATGGAGGAGTATTGGGAAAAGTTAAAACCTGGGAGTTCCCAGGTGCACCCACAGCCCCATATTAGCCACTGCAAAGAAAAGCAGCCCCAGCCAAAACCAGCACACATAATCATGATAATGTTGTTTCACCTTTAAAATTGAGTTTAGTAATTTCTTTCCAGAAACTGCACAGCACAGATAGCTCTTGAGCAGAGAATAGGTGATTTTGCAGTCTAAAGACTGACAAACCCTACCTGTCACACACACAGAGACAGACTCCTTTAATCATTAAAAACTGCTGCACTGTCTCTTTTTAAATAGGGGATAAGGACTGGGACAGGGTTAGGCTTCAGGAAGTGAACCACGGAAGTGAAGTGATTTTTCCCCAAGTAATGTTAAACCCTCAGCAAAAAGATATTGAGGGGTGGGGGAAAGGGAGAGGAAGCACAACCCCTTTTTCTCTTTCAATTTTTTGGACAGTAACTAGAACTACTATTGGGAATAAAAATCACAGTGTATCCTGTTGACCACTGCTAGCAATGTTGAATATTGCCTGCATGACCCTAACTCTATTTCAGCAGACAGAGCCAACACTGAGGTGCTGGCACCATGTCCTATAGAGCCAGCATGCACCAGCTGGTGGCCATCAGGGCTTAGAGTCCCTCACACAGAGATAAAGAGCAATGCTGTGTCCTATGTGTACTTTTAAAGTGGTCTAGTCAGGGTTTTAACATAATAATTTTACAGAAGGAGAAACTGAGGCAAGAAGATAGAGTTTTCTGCAGTTCATGCAATGGAGCCAAAAATATCCCTTTAATTTCCCAAGTTCCCTAAAAGATGGTTAAATTACACTCCTTAATATTTGTACTCTGCACCAGGGCAATGGGACAGAGCTGCACAGGCTAGCTTAGAAGCACCAGATCAGGTTACCTGTTAAATGTCTGTTTCTATGTTTGCCAATAGTCACGATGCTTTGACATGAGCACCAAGATCAGTCCAGGCATTCTAGCTCCTGGAAAACAAGGCAAGCATTTGGAAAGCAAATGGTGGGACAAATTTGGTTGAACTGATACTTACAAGGGTATCTTTGAATATTTTTTTCTGGAATTGACTGAGAAATTGTATGTTTATTCTTAATGGAGTGGGGGTTTCAAACCCACCAAAACTAACAAGAAACTGCTGGGGGATGCAGCTCACAAAATTACCACGAGACAGAAATTCAGAAAGTTGCTTCTACTGTACTTACAGTGCCCAAGTGGAGAGCTGTTTACTGGGGTATCACAGCTTAACAGACATCATATAAAAACTGGTTTCTAAGTCATCATAGGCAGAGGAAATATATTTTTCCCTTCCAGGAAAGGGCTAGTATGAGAGGAGCAATGATTTTCCTTTGCTTTTCAGACCAACTATTTGGATCATGCAAGTGCTGCTATACAGATTCTGATGCCTGAATCCTGCACAAGCACATGTAGGGGAAGCTGCCTGCAGGATAGATATTCTGGTAACAGAGAAGATTTTCAGAAATTGATTTTGGTTTGTCTTGATTTCTAATGGGAAGACCTTGAGAAGATACCTTGAAATACTCATCAGCTGAAATGGGAAGGAGGAAGGAAGAGTGTAGCATTTAAGCCTGAAAAGGCAAAGCAAGAGAATCATGGATGTCAGCTGTGGACACTGTGGACTACCTTTTGTCACCCTTTGAAATACATGAGCAGCTGATACATGTGTGCACATCCAGGTAACCCAAGAAGAGAAGTAAACTGCGGGAACTGAATGAAACCCACCTCCAGCAGAACCTGGAGTGTAAGAGCTGGAGACAAGAAAACCAGTCCCTAATTCCTTCTCTCCTTCTAATGCACTATCTGATCCTGTAGAGGTTAACACCAGAACTCCACAGACACCTAAATGCTCACTTTCACCGCTAATCTGGAATCTAGCAAAACCTCACAAATCCATAGGTGGGTTTCTGTTGTATTTAATAGGAGCACAAAGAAATTCAGTGTGAGTGTTGTACATGTTGCTCAGAATCTAGAGATTTAAAATTAGGCAACTTGGAAGTTTTCTTGATTCTCACAATCCTTTGGAGCAACTAAACAAGATGTGCATTATCAACAAAACAAGAAACAATGTGGGAGGAAAGAAAACATATTATCTATGCAAATGAGAAAAAAATACAACACTGAAATGACCATCCGTTATAGTTTACTGTTTGCAGACACATTTACAAAATAAATTATCATTAAAAGGGAAAAAAAAAAAAGGAGAGAGAAGTGGAATAATTGCCATTATGTGTCTGAGAGAGTGTTTTTCCATTAGCTGCAATTAATACAGTAATGGTAAATGAAAATAATTTCCCATTTTGTACTTACTGTGAGGAAACATTAAAGAGGAAAAAAAAAAGATAAGTGAAATGAAAAAAACCCAAAGCATAATAATTAATATATTGATGATTAGGCATCATCTCTGGCCTGATCGATCATCATGAGGTTTTGGTTTTATTTAATTAGCGTATGGTAATTTCATACAGAATCCCAATGTGCCGATGAAAACTGGCATGTGAAGACATTGACCTTCTGCTCACATATGCAACATCTTTTTACAGTGCTAACAGCCTATATGCGTCAATGCTAAAAGGCTTCTGTCTCACAGGAGAGCCCCTGTATCGGGGGGATATCATTACCGCCTACAGTGAGATCAGAGTTTGGCTCTTCTTGGTGCACAGGAGTCTGGGGAGCAAAAGGGAAATTGGGTTTGCCAGAATAATAATTGGGTGCTATGAGATTATGGAGTGCCGCCATAAACTGAAAATGAACAGACAAGTTTCTTTTTGTTTGTTTTATTAAATGCTATTATTGTTATTTATTATGTTCTTGGTCATCAATTTTCTCGGAGCTGCTAACAAAGTGTCACATAAATCCAGCCTGTCCCTTTCTGACCCTTATAACATCATGCAATTTTCCTCATTCACCCTTAATTTGAGGTATAAACTAACGTGAAAACATGCTTTTTTTTAAATGGCAAGTTTTCTACTAAATACATTTCTTTTGCAGTAGGAAGCAACTGCATAAGAAATAAATATCTCAGCCAGACCTCCTGCATTCTTCTCCCAATATATAAGCAAAAAAATATGTATGTGTTCCATTTGCCAATTGCAAAATAATAATAATGTTTGATGGGCAAAAACTCAGCTGTCAGGAGAGAAGACAGACGATTCTGCTTCTTGAATGCTATTGACTTCATGGGGCCAATAAAACAACTTGCAAATAAAAGAAAGAGGAACCGATTCATGTCCTAAGATTGTGTGACGTAGCTTTTTTCTGTTTGTATAATGTTGTGATTAAATATGGTGGAGCCCTAGGGAGTGAATTTTTTATTTGAAGGTTAAGCCAATATTAGCAAAAAATAAAATAAAATTAATCAAATGGCCCAGAGCATCACAGCCACAGTTGATTCCAAGAATGTTTGGTTACAAAATGAGCAACTGACTAATTGTGTAAATGCTGTTAATTAGCTGTGCAGAGCCCCTAACTGGGCTATTCCCTGTAACTAATAGGAAATCAATTAGCTAATGAAGTGGCCATTAAATGCTATGCTAATCTTAGCTGGGATATTTTTAATGTTTCTTCTTCTTCTTCTTTTTTTCTTCTTTATGATCCTTCCTAATTGCCATTGCCATACGGAGCTCACAGCTTTCAGCATGTCTAATGAAACATCATTATATCATAACTGGCATTCTTGGAAGAGTTAGTGGCAAACCTGCTTCCCAATTATTTTTAATTGCCAGACATACTCATAACTGGGCCTTCTACCAAGTAGTTCAGATCCCTGCACTGTCATGTAATATACCCAAAGATTGTGTTTTCTTTTCTTTGCATATGCAGCGTGATGGTAGCATTGGCCACAATGAGGGATGTGCACAACACCCTAAACAAGGAACCTGGGTGGCTGCCTTTGCTGTTCCTTTGATTGGAGCCTGTGTAGACCTGGCATTACCCTCTCGCTGAACAGCTAAAGCTACACAAATCTAGATGAGGTTTTACCTTTATTTGAAAACTTCTGGTGCCCGGTAAACATTATTCTCCACCAATGATTCCAAGCTCCAGGATGCTTGTGCCAAAACACTGCAATTTAGTAATTATTATTAGCATTAGCAATTGGGAAGCGTGAATGTCTTCAGTGATTCCTGTGGATTTTGTCACTTTCTAAGAATTCATTATCACCATTTATTTATGGCTATAAATTCCCACTTTGAGAAGGCATAAAATGTATCTTTGGGTGTCATGGCTGAAAATCAGTGTCTCCTGTTTAACAGAGTCTGCTATAAGAGGATGGAGGCAAGAATAAGTTCCAGTTTTTAAAACACTCCTGCAGAGTTTTTATTTACCAACCCGGCATCTATGTGGTAACACCATCATATTTAAACCCTGAATCTCAATGAACTTCCCTAAATCTACTTGCGCTGAAGTAGGTTATGTGCCAGGATTAGACTGGCTCCTCCCCACCCCCCACAATACAATGGTCCTCAGGACATCTGTGCACAAAATACATGCTTTTTAAAAGAATGTTTTCAAAAGAGAATTTTGCCTCTCTCTCCCTCTCTCTCTCTCTCTCCCCCTCCCTCTCTCTCTCTCTCTCTCTTTCTTACTCTCTCTCCCCTCCCTCCTTTTTTGGATAACATGCAAATTGAATTGGTTAATTCTGCACCCAAGTTTCAGGAAATCTGCCACCAGCAGCTGCCACTGTTTCAGATGTCAGGAGGATGCAGATACACTGTGACGTTTTGTTCATTAAATAAACAAACCAGGTTCAGGGTAACAACATTAGGTAGAAAGCCCCATCAATTCTTGTACATTTAGTTCACATAATAGGAAGTGACAATTGTTCCTTAGCTTCATAAGCACTATATTGAAGAACAAAAGGAAAAAGCATACATAATGTGGCAACAGCAACAACAGTTGCCATAAAATCCTGCAAGGTTGATTTAGATTAATGAGGCACATAACTTTTTGCCCAAGGCTACTTAAAACAAATATGGCTGCAAACATGGCTACTAGGGAAGAGAAAAAAAAGTCAGTATTTTTTTTTCTCTTATCTACCATTTTGGTCTTATTTATTTGATTTGACTATCAAATGAGAAAACTAATCTAGCAATAGCCCCTCTGTAGCAAAACAAAAAAAATTTGTACCATAGAGTAGTATAAAAATAAAAACACAAAAAAATCCCACTTTTGCACATTTCAGTGGCATATTTTATTAAAAAAATGTTAACTAGTACATTGACCTTATATTAAAATGGTAGAAATACTAAAAAATAACACTAAAAGCCATATGTCTTTTCCATTGCTACAAATCAATCTACCTAAAATACCAACATTTCTGGCTTTTGCATCAATCAAATGTATTCTGCATCTAGGAATGCAATCTATATTAAATCGTCAAGATTTAGGTACAACTTGTCAGCTCTACATCATATATTATAAAAATCACCAAAACTGCAAATTCAGTAATACCAAACAAAATAAAAAAAGCACGTTGCCAAAGAGGAAGAGTGGCCTATCTGAAAATGAGACTTGGATATTATAGATAAGGCTGTCAGTCAGACTTAGACTGAAAGGTACAGACAATAGAAAAAAATCCTCACACATTAATATGTATAGCACCATGATGTGGCTTTTAATATTCCAGAGGGACTTCAGCAACTCCATGGGAAAAAAAGTGCCAAACCTGAGGCTGGCTCGTGTAAATCCTTGCCAACGGCAGCAGTCCCACTGGAGGACGTGTTACATGGACAGGCGAACAGCCGCCCTTTCCTCACATATCCACTTGTCCCCAAGGCATCTGCAGTGGGGCACTCAGCTGAGGCATGGGCTGGCTGCTGCCAACAAACAGCAGTACTGACAACCCATTACCACTACCTCTGTGATTTTCTTCTGGCATTCCTCTCCTTCCTGGTCCCTGTCCCCCATGTTGCCAAAACCACAGAACCAGTCTGAAGGATTTTCAAAGGCCTGCCTCTGCCCCAAAAGCCAGTGGAGAGATGGGGATGTCATTCTTAGTCTTCCCATCCCGTGCTACGTGTGGGGTACCCTGTCCCTACAGCAAGATTTGGTGCTGGTACCACATTCAGCTGGTGACTTCAAAAATACATTCTCATCCAGACACCTCCCTAGTGCCTCCATCTGTGCAGAGTGTGAAAACAGGAAGTTGTTCCAGAAGGAGGTTGGCATCAATTTAAATACAAGGATTTTGGGGCCCTTTGGTTACTTGCAAACATGTTCCTGCATAGTGTCAGGGATCCCAGACTCCTTCACCCGCTGTTAGGGCATCTCCTCCCCACATGCGACACATTGAGCAGAAGACCTACCCTTTCCGAAGGAGAGGGGTGAAAGATGAGCAGAGAAGTTTTGAAGCAGATGTGCAGGTCTGTGGTGCCCTGTGGCTTGGAGGGCTCTTGGGTGGCAGTAGAGCCCAAATTGAATGTTGCTGAGAGCAGATAGTGCATTTCCAGTGTCAGCTTTCTTACGATCTCAGGGTGTCCACCAGAAGCCAAGCTCTGGTCCCCTATAAGGCTGCTGGTGGAGAAAAAGCAGAGACAGTGGCCCAGAAACAAGAAATGTTACATCTGCAATCTTGCTTCTACTTTCTTTCTCTCTCACTTGTATGAAGCCTGCCCCAGGTGTGGTGTGGTCCAAATCACACACGAGGGAGAATTTTTCCAGGAAATTGCAAGAATAAGATGATGGCATCAATAGCATAACCCCCCAGCTTGTACTAGCTGTTGCTGCAGGACCATGGAAGTTATTTCTGAGGAATCTGCACAGGCAGAGACTTTAAATCAGCCCAATTCCTATGTGAATCTGCATTTTGACTGGAGAATGCTGTGCATCCATCCAAAATTTAAAAAGAAAAAAGCTAGCATTTATTCATTGGATCATTCTAGATTACACTACATTTAGCAGCAATGGAAGAAGACTCAGGCTGTGACAGAAGCAACTCATTTCTTCATTTCTGCAGACTTTTTTTCTTCAGGATGAGACAACATGTTGTCTCGTTCCACCATAAAAGGGGGAGCTGGGAAGGATTCTTTTGATGGATTTTTCTGACAAGAAATCAAGCACAAACACGGCAATATGGGAGACTGTTTATTGAAATAAAAAAATCCCTAAGTGTTCTTATTAAAAAGGGGGAGGGGGGGAAGGAGCAGGAAAAATAGCAGAGAGAGAGAAGAGAGAGAGAGAGGGAAAGAAAAAGAAGACAGGGCACAGCGTTACCACAGAACCCCGGCTGTCTGTCAGCACCGGATTGGCAGACAGAGCGTGCGTGTTGCAGACTGCAGTGCGTAGCTTCCGTGACAAACTGGCGATTTCCAAGTGGCAGCGGCAGCGTGCCTCCGACGACGGCTGGAAGCTGAGTGCGGGCAGCGGCTGGAAGATGGGCACTGAGAGTGGCTGGAAGCTGGGCACAGGCAGTGGCTGGGAGCTGGGCGTGGGCAGCAGCTGGAAGCTGGGCACTGGCAGCGGCTGGAAGATGGCCGCAGGCAGCAGCTGGAAGCTGGGCACTGGCAGCGGCTGGAAGATGGCCGCAGGCGGCAGCTGGAAGCTGGGCACTGGCAGCGGCTGGAAGCTGGGCATGGGCAGCAGCTGGAAGATGGGCGCGGGCAGCGGCTGGAAGCTGGGCACGGGCAGCGGCTGGAAGCTAGGTGTGGACCGGCTGGAAGCTGGGTGTGGACAGCGGCTGGAAGCTGGGTGTGTACAGCGGCTGGAAGCTGGATGCGGGCAGTGGCTGGAAGCTGGGTGCGGACAGCGGCTGGGCAGCACGAGATCCTCACAGTGACTAGCTAGTTCCTGGAATTGGCACAGCAAGGCGAAGCAGACACAGGCAGGGAAACAGGACCACAGGGAAGACGGCCCGAAGGCAGGAGCAGAAGGGGCCAGGCTGACCCTCCAAGCGACTCAAAGGAAAAAGACAAAAGACCTTGTGGTGTTGCGGCTAGCTGCTTTTATGTGCTCCCAAACTCCTCCCCAACTCCGCCTTGCAGGCCTGTTTTTGGCGGGCATTCTTCGCGGGCATCCGGGTACTTGCCTTCACCAGCAAGCGCGCGCGCGCGCGCACGTGTGTGTGTGTGTGTGTGTGTGTGTGTGTGCGCGCTGCTCGCAGTCCAATCATGGAAGCTTTCTCTGCCCTGACTGGCTGCCAGGTGAAGCCTCTCTGGGGACAGGGCAACACAGTTTTTTATAGGAATTTTCTTCACCTCATTTGTGACATATGTTGAGGCATACATATATTGGTCCCTCTCACGTGTTCTTAACTTTATGTATTCCCACTTTTTGGAATAATTCTTAAAATGTTATTATGGACACTCTACAGTGGATGAGAAGCTTATTTCCTTTTAAATGAGCCAATTAATTTCCCTTATGTTGCAGTGCCCAACAAAACAAAACTTGCATGAATAACATTCTCACAGCAGTGACATCCCTATTTCCAGTAAAAATATAGATACAATTTTAATTTCCTTGATATAAACAGCTTTTTAAGTGAATAAGCGTGATAGATGATTCTTTGCAAACTGAAATAAGCACTGCAAAATCTGTGAAAAAGGTTAGATACAACGACGTAAGAAGTGGATCAAATTTAGAAGACCTCCCATTAAAAAAGTAACTGTCATTCTGAGTGGTATTTTCAACAAACAATAAAAGAACAATAACTTCTGCAGTTATTCTCTTGGGTAGGTTCTCTGGTATTTCAGTAACAGGCAGATGGAACTCCTTTCCTTCTTCCCTCCCTCCCTCCCTCCCTCTCTCTTTTCCCTTTCCCCTTCCTCTTCTCCTTCCTTTTTTTTCCTCCTTCCTTCCAGCATCAGAGGTTTGTCATACTGAAGTTGCACACCCAACCCCTGAATTTTCTCTTACACCAAACATGAGAATTTGCATACCTTCATGAGTTTTTGTGTCTAGACATGTTTTTTTAACGTAGTTGTTAAAAGTTCTCAGTGGGAATCAGTACTGTAGGGACAAAAACATGTTTTGAACCCTGCATATTTGGGAAGCCAAGAACCATAGATGATATGAGTAACAAAGAGGGGAAATATAAAGGGGAGTAGTTTCATCCAGGGGTTCTGTGGAGTATATGAAGTATGACATTAACTCCCAGTCACTGCAGGTGAAGAGCTGCCCAAGGATTTTAAGACATCAGGGTGGAATTTATATAGATTTATTTGGAACTGGTAATTTACCAAATCAAAGTAAACTAATTAAAGCAAGGTTTAAAGCAGTTTATATATGTAGGATATGCATCAGTATCACCAGCTGGATTTAAAATCATTTTAGTTGACAGCACTGCAGTTTTTCTAATGTCGGTGGGTGTGTTCATCAAAAAGCAATGTGAATGTGAGCAAGTTAAATGAAGGTTAATTATTATTTATGTCACAAACAATCTTCACACTGTAGCCCATACATCACTAGGGAAATAAGAAAAAGAGATAAAACAGGAATACATGTAACTAACTATTTTTAAATTAATATTTCTTTTTACTTTTGAAGTCCACTTCGAAAAGTACTGAAATTACCTCCAGAACAAAAGAAGGAAGAAAATTCACACTGAATCTTCCATCATCTTCCACCTTCATAGTACACCCCAGCCACTGTGTTTCTTGCAAGCATTGAGAAGCTCAGTAGAGGACTTGGGACGTTTGAAATACAGATGATGTTTTCCCCTTCCCTGCAGTGACTGCAATTTCACAGCCTTGTGTCTCCTTGATTTCTGGAACTTTGTCCCAACCTATTTCTTCAATTACCAATTAAAAAAATGCCCACGCTTTGTGACTGTAAGATTTTTAGCTATAAAACTGCCTTGTGGTACTTTGCCTCAGCCAGCCTCTAACAATGCTCTTTCAGCTCCGCGGGCCGGCAGATCTGCGCTGGTGCTGTGTGTGTAGTTAACAGCTTCCCCCGAGCAGCTACAGAGGTTGCCACTAACTCATGGGGCTCGTGTGTACATGGGAAACACAGTCAGGAAATTAAATTTTCCCTCCCCATAATTAATAAGAGCTAAATATATGTGTGCTTGTTGTGACTTTTTAAAGCACTGAAGCCAAATCAAAAAAATATGAGCATTTTCTTTTAAAAAGTAAATATTTTTTCTAAAACAGTTTTAAAAAATCCCCAATGCTGTGCAATTCTGCAATTGAAAAAAAAAAAATCCCTTTTTTCTGAAGTTTGGTTAAGGAATTCTTTAACATTGCTGATGCCGATTCACGGCAGTATGTAAACATGCATTAAATGTGTAAGCACATGAGTTATCTCACTGACTTCAACGTGCCTGTTTTCATTCTGAAAGCAAGCACAAGCTTCAGAGCTGCACAGACTGAGAGGCTAAGTTAGGAATCCTCCTGCTAGGCAGGTTGCTGGGGATTGTACATTTTGCAGAGGTCATTACATGGAATACTGTCCTTACGAATAAACCATGATTTTTATGAGAACTGTTCTGTGGAAATTCTGTGACCGTACTAGTGCTTGGCGAGACAGGAGAAACAAAATGCAACTGGTCTCCTTGACAGCATATTGCCAGCACATTTTTAGGTGAAATGCATTGAGCCCTGAAACGAGATAATAGGCGTTCTTTCTCTGAAATATCCAGAGCATCTCTTGGAGCATGGCATGAGCTGTGCCGTTGAAACAAATTCCAAGGACTTTTTCAGTTCATGTCTCATTTTGCTACTCTGCAAAATTCTGTGTAATATTCAGACTGAATCAGGCAGAAAAAAAATTCAAGTGTTTGGTTTTTTTTAAAATAAATGGGTGAAAATACTTAAAGATACAGGTAAACCTCAGGTTTTGCAACATTTTTAAACAATTGTGCACTGGGGATTCCAAGCTTCTCTTTTAGATTTGATTTTTTAAAATAGAAGTCTTCATATTTTAGTTCCAATTTAGCCTCCATTTTGAAAGCATACTATTTGTTCTCTGTTTTAAGCAAAATGAACACTGGATCTTACAAGAAAAATTTGTAAAATCAGGTCTAATTTGTGTCTTCAACATGAGCTGTTATTTCATTGTGACTAAATATGCAACCTACAGAAAGATTGGCTATCAATTTGAATGATTCTGTCAGAAAGCACTTAAAGGAGGCAAATATCAGAACTGATATCTAAGATGTGTCAAGGGAGGCATTTTAAAAAATTATTTAAAGCTGCATTATACCACTGAGAGCTGTAGAGAACCTATGTAAAATTTTGGATAAACACCTCTGAGCCCACTATATGTTGCAAAAATTATTTCTGTAATGCAGTGAGCAGAAAAACTACATTTTGTGCTTCTCATTAATCCAATAAGTTCATGCAAAATTATTGTAATTACCTTTATTGAAGCACCGTGTACACCTATGTCAGTGTGTATATTATAAATAATAAATTATTACTATTAGAAATGGTTGAATTATTTATTGAGGATAAATTATCCGACAAATATACGCACTTTTTTCCGGCTTGTGCCTTGTTTCTTTTCGGAAAATATTCCTTTTTGCATGTTTTTTTGAATAATGAAGGTTATTCAGCCTAGGAATGCAAACTGCTTGCTCACAATTTGATTATGTGTGAATTACGTGTGAGACATGAACATGTTGGTCACACGAGTCCGGATCTGGTTGAGTGGACGGTGGGCTGGAAGAGGGTCCCAAGGATCTGTGGGTGGGGGTGGTCATTGCAAAAGCACAGACTCCTCTTGGAGCTACACTTCCATGGCTTCTCACCCAGCTTGTCATCGGCGTTCACAGCATGTCATGTACTGTCTCCCTTGAAAGCTGATAATGTGACAGGGATCGTGAGCTTAACGGAATCAATGTATAATTAATAGCTTATAAAATCTTCAATGAGTGAATGAGGAGCCCCACCTGGGGATGAAACGGATGAAATGAACAATTAAGATGGGACGAGGACACTTCACAGCAAGTGGATTTGGAGTGAAAGGAAAACAGCCTGGCAGCAGACTGTGTGCTGAGTCCCTTGTAGAGTTGAAACAGGTATTTACACAGGTCACAAGCTTTCAGGGTATTTAGCAAGAGCCCATAAAGACCTAAGGCTCCAGATAAAGTGACCCCCTGAAGTCCTAACCCAGTAAATAGGGATATAAGGATAGGGAGGTGTAGGACACAAGGGTCCAGACCTAAGAGAGATGCAGGGCTTATGGGGACCCAGCATGCCTCCAGCCATCCCTGCTAGGATGTAATAACCACTAGCACTGGTGGGGCTTAGGAGAACCCCTCTGCTGGGGCCCGGTGTGGATGCACCCTGGGCAGTCCCTGCAAGCTGCAGGGCAATCTTTTTCTAGGGTCCCATTTACCCAGCTCTCAGGTGGTCTGGCTGTGGTGGGTGAAGAGACTGAAGACACAGCTGCCAAGCACAGCAGCCAGCCTAGAGCCATGCGTGAGGGCTTGCCAACGGACCCCAAAACTTGTCAGCTTGAGGGCTGCTGCCAAGGCGGCGGCCAAGTGGCTGGGAAGGAGGTCCCACTGGTGGGCATCGCCCAGCCCGGGGCGGGCTGCTGAAGGACATCCCACAGCTCTGGGCAGTCCCTGAGTGTCACAAAGACAAATGTTGGAAGGCGAACACTCAGCCAAGCAAAAGGCAACAATTAATATTTCAGTTTGCTCGCAGATGCCTTTGTCTTGGCTGCTCATGCGGAAGTTCACTGTAAGAAAGGCTATTGTGCTGACAAAAATGTGTGCGAACAAATGTTTACAGAAAGCAACTAGAGGAGGGCAGGCAAACAGCAAGGGCAGGGTCCCCTGGAACCGGGTGGGTTTTGAGGAACACCACCATTTCCTCTGAGCTTGTTTGCTTCTGATCTGACTGCACTGAACCAGTTCTCATAGTGGGGGTGTGGCTCCATGCTACCCAGCTGCAAGCTCCCTCTTTCCAGAGACATGGGGTGCAGGTGACAAGACGATGGCCCTGGGCCCCTGGAGCCCCAGGATGTGGTGTCATATGTGCAGTCCATGGAATGGAGGGGATTTATTCCCATCCTGCATCCTACTGCCAAGATGCCTTAAATTAAAAGCAGTGGGCCAAATCCAGCGTGTGTCTAGGTCTACCTCTGATTTCAAGAAAAGCTGGATGCACATGGAATTGTGACAAATTCGGCCCTGCTGCCTTCTTACTGCTTACACCGCAGGAGAGGTTTGCTGCCTTTTACAGCAGCTTCAGAGCACCATGGGTCTGAGGGACAGGGAATGCAAACTCAGGTAAAATTCTGCCAGTTCCCAGCACTTCAGGTACCCAAAACCATGAAAGCCCTGTTTTCCTGATGTTCTCTTTCATTGAAGATTAAGCCTCCATTTGTTTTCCAGCATTTGATGTTTCATTCCTAATGATCTCTACTCTCAGTACCAAAGTTGTCTTCCTGACAGCAAATGCCAAATGTGATTACTCACTCAGATAGAGATCCTCACCTCCATCTGATGGCTGTGCTCAGGGAATGCCATCACTGTGGGGATGGCCCAGCCAGGCTGCCAGCAGCCGGAGCACCCTGCCAGTGTCTGCGATCTCTTTGCTCCCTCCCTCCCTCACTGCTTCTCCTTCTTTTTTTTTCTTTGGCTTATTATAACTGCACAAAGGCAACAGTAAACAAGGAAAATATGCTTCTCAGTAACCGAAACTGACAAAAACAAAGATGGCATGTTTATATAATTAGTTACACATCTAACTTTTTAAGCTTTTCTTCCTTTTAAATATCCCACAACGACTCCACTGCCCAAGCTATGAGTGAAGCTGAAATAGATATGGAGCAAAGAAACTGGTGGGTTGGATGTTTTTCCCCAAAATCCATTATAGACCTTAGGTAACTTCTGCATCTTGGAGTCCTTCTGTGACTGCTTTCTGTTGTGAGAGCAATTCATTAAAAGTTAATTAAAAGGTGAAGTTTAATATGTAGTTTCCTTTAGCTAATCCTCATAAGGCAGCTTCATATGGCACTAATGTATCCATTTTGTTGATGCTAGAAAACAAAAAGGCAAGATTCTCTAATTAAGAGGTTGGTGTTTAACAAGAGAGAGGTTTTCTAATTGGTGACTCTGAGTCCAAATTAATCTTACCGCTGCTCGTTTAAGCATTTGCAATCTACCTTGGACTTTTCCCCAAGAGTTCGCAAAATGTGAATCATTTTCAGGATCTTTGACACAGCAGTATTCAGCCTACTTACTCCTTCTGTGCTCATACCCCTTTGGGACCCAATTTGGATCCCCCTCACTGCTTGAGCTGCTTTTCTCTAGCTCCAGTTTAGGAACCCTCTGAAGGTCTTTGCTGAGCAGGCTGGCTTTAAAGGTGGAGTTTCTTCTTTGTCTTTCAGTATGTTTTCACTCAAATATGTAAGTATGTGTTGCATTTCCACAGACATCAGTTATTTTTCTGGTAATACATTTTAAATGCTTTACAGAAATGAACACACTCCATTTGATTATGCTGGTGCCAAACATATTTTTTGTCTAATAAAAGACAAAAGCATAACTGTATTCCTACTAATTCTGGTTTCTTTTGACAGTAGCTGCTGACTTCCTGTACTTGCAGTGGAAATACAGAAAAAGTGAAGAACACTGCTCCCCCCTTAAAAATATGAATTTACACTGCCCAGACTCACTTATGAGAAAGGGCAAAAATATCCTAAACTGCTATCACTCAGCTAGCTTTGGCCACCTAGACTTTAATTTTGGAGACCATGCTGGTAACAGTACGTGGAAGAAATCTACAAACTATCACAAAAATAAAACAACTACCTCAAGAGAAAAACAATTCTAAAATATAGCCTATCCAGGACAGTTTTTCCTTTTCAAAAAAATGGAAATACTAACAATGACAAAACTCGGTACGTTCATCGACGACTGTCATAAAACCAAACTGAAATTGTAACCTACCCAGAAAATGAAAGTGTTAGCTTGGGGCTAAAAAAGGTGACATTTTATTTACGATGTTTTACTTTAGTTTTTGTTTTTGTGGTCATCACCAGTGACTCTGTCCCACTGTGTGCCAGTGTATTTGTCTGTGTATATGAAAATCTGCTTCTCCTTTAAGAGAAGTCACATAGGCACAATGTTTTCCACTTTTGTCTCAATGAACCTCATGTGGTAATATCATGCTCTCCAGTAACTTCTGAAGGTTAAAAAAATACCTCTCACCAACATGACACTTTTCCACAATATCTATACCTCCTGTTGTTTCTTCCTTCTCCTTTGTCCATTTAAATGCTGCCCAAGAAGAGCCAAAAAGACAGAGAAAGGGCAGGGGAAAAGCAAGAGAAAGGCCTAATTTCTTTGCAAAACCATGGAAAACCCTGTATGTCCACTTGCGCTTCTCGGACGCTGCAGACATACCATGCCGGACTCAGAGCTGTGCAGTTGGAAACTATTTGCTGCCCACTAAAAAAACTCTTCTAGGTACGCCTTTGCATTCATGGTATGGAAGCTAAAAGTGGGATTGGCCTTACACAATTCTGGTTTGCAAAGTACACACCAAAAAAAAAGGTAAAAAAAAAGAAAGAAAAACCCCTTGGTTGCCATACAGGAACGCCCAAGCCTTCCGGTTTGTCCTCAGCGTACAAACACTGGATGTACTAGAGTATTTTTGGGAGCTGGAGTAGCATTCTGGGTATACTGAAATTAAGAGGGTTGGGCCTGTTTGTGAGCCCGCTGAGTTCCTCACTGCCTGTTTGCCAAGAGAGAAATGTAAAAGATTTTCCCAGTTATAGCCCCCATACCTTTGCTAAGAAGGGATGCCACAAATCACGTGAATAATTAGTGACACTCTTAAGCGTCTAGTACTGTGCCCATTTATTTTCTTGGCACAAAATGTATTAGTTCTACACTATTCATTTAGTCTGCATTTAGCAAGAGATAAATTTTAGTCGGAAGCTGTACTGAAAGACAATATATACTGTATGTTGCAGAAAAATCTATTTCCTCTGAGACCATATCTTTCTTCTAAAAAAGAATTGGGAGAAACAGCATGGAGTTAATGTATGTGAAAACCTAATTTTTGCACAGTTTTTGATTGTTCAAATTTCCTAATGAAATCGCCAGCAGTGACCTTTTCAGGAATGCCATATTCAGAACTAAGTTCTTACCAAAAATGCACATTTCTGTGATCCCCTCATTTAGATAATAGCTCTGTGACTCTTGCTGTAAGTGTGGAGTGAAGGGAGGAAAGAAAAGAGAAAGGTTTTCTTTCTCCAGAAACGATAATGAGACTTTTCAGCTATGTGGTAGAGTGGAGAGACTTAAGCCTCTCTAGGTGTTTCTGTTTTTCAGGCTTTGAGCTCTTGCTGTGCACTGCTCTCTCCATCCTGCCTCTGAAAGGCTTTCAACAACCCATGGCTTTGTCTCTCTGTGTTTTTCAGTTTAAGCTACCCTCTACCAGGATCACTTTTAACTTCCATATTTGAGCAGAAAACCAAACAGAAATGGAAATTGTTTGATGTATTTTAAGTAGAGAAGGCCAGTAAAATATTTTTTAATGGGGATACAAAATATTTCAGCCAACAGGATGCTGGTTCAGTTCCAGCGCAGATGAGGAACAACTAAAAAGTTGATACCATCTAAAGGCTATTAAAGCCTTTGTAAAGTGAATAGCTGCCTAAGTGCCATTCCCAGTGGCCACATCACAAAAGCACACTAACAAGTAAGTCTGACTTCAGCTTCTTTCTGGTCAGTTTCTCAGCAAGAAGATGAGGAGTGAACGGTCGTGGGGACGAGTCATCCTTTCAGGCAGGTTATCAACACTCCTGGAAGTTCGTGCACCCAGCTGAAATCTGCCCAGAAATTCTATCGCAGTCTGGCATGGTGTAATGATATATTCAATTACATGATATATTGATACAAGTAGTTTCTCCCTCTCATGAGCCCTCTCTGATGGGCTAATAAGCATAAATCCATTAAAATACAGCTTTAGAAAGCCAGCCTGAATTCATTCCCATCCCATAAGAGAATGGATGTCTAGATTTGCAGCAAGAATGTAGTCCAGTCTATCTGTCCAGACACCACCCATATACTGTGAGCAGTACCACATCTTGGCAGAGCTGCTCTGCAGAAACCTGTGCTGGCCCCAGAAATGAAAGAGTTGTGCCCAGGGCAGGTACACGATCTAGGTCAGTTGTTTCTCCCACCTCACATCCACCCTCGTGCGCTAAAGATACTCTACTCCTGTACTGAAGCTCTCCTCCTCAACATCAGCATTCTTTCCTTCTGCAGCTAAGGATTTATGGGCTGACAGAAAAATAGGCAGGATTTTTCCTTAAAGGAGTACATGTTCAGCAGAGTAAACTCTGTTTTACCCACACATCTCTCTGTAGTGCAAAACATGTGAGAAGGGAAAAGGCATGGAGAAGAAGTCTGATTCAGGAATATAAAAATACAAACTACATTTTCATGCATACATACACACTTGTTTGCTGAAAGTTCCACATATATCAAATTAAAACAGATAAAGCAACAAAATCAGACATCATTTACCCACAGGGAATACACTCAGCCTTTATTTAGCCACTGAAAATTTACTCCTGCTTCTCTATATCACTAACCTGCTTGAGTAGACTGATGTTTTGATGCCAGAATACCCGTAGGGTTTCCAGAGAACATATCATAAGATTCACAGCTACAGACATATCCTTGTAACAAATCAAATTGGATTTAGATGGGAGCCTTGAGCAGAGCTGCTCGGAGGACTGAGGGCATCGGCAGAAGAAAGCTTTAGCACCTCAAGAAGTTTGTTGTAAAAACATGGATACCTGAGGTCATGGGGCACTTCTAGAGATTGAAAGAGAGAGGAGAGTTCAGAACTGCATTCTGTGGCTTTAGGGCAGAATTCAGATGCTGCCAGTTATACCTGAGTCTTTTAATCCTTTTATGAATATGGCCCTATATCTTTCTGTGCTTTTAACATGACACTGAAGGTATTTTCCTGCCTCCCAGTGAAGTTTAAAAAAAACCCCAAAAAACCTGCAACACTGTGAACCATACACTAGTCACAGGGCTGAACTTCGGACCCCATTTCTGCATCACTTGCTTTGTGCAGCGTAGTAGCTGTAAGATCCAAGCTTTAGAGATCCCATGTTGTCTCTGTTCTCGTATGAAAACATGAAAGTAAATAAACTCCAGCCCCATGAGTGGTTCTGGAGATCTCAGAGGGTAACGTTCCTCCTACTGTGCCTGCTCAATAAGACACTCCATAAAGTTTCCACTCAGTGCTGAATGAACCAAGCAAAAACAACCTATAGAGGGACACACGTCAAAGATGCTTTTAAGTTCTACTTTTATTTGAAACTTAGGATTGCTTTAAAAGTCTCCATTTTCTTTTTCATAGTGTACAGTGAAGCTTAAAAGTGGCCCCAGCTTGCAATGAAAGCTGCAATGAATTTTAGCAAATAAAAAGCCACTTAAAGAAAAAAACACTACTGTCCTGGCTGGGAATTTTAATAGTCCTGCACTCACAGCCAGACTGCTTGTAACTTTTCTATTAAAATGTTAAATTGAGAGCATTAAACAGCTTCCAATTAAGGGGTATATTATCACCTCGATGCACAGGGAGTTTCACACGTAAATCCCTATGTATTAAGAAGAGAATATACCCTGTGGCTTTTTAAATAACAAATAAAAGTTAAAAGAGATTTTGCAGAAGGTAGACGACCCATGGAAAGGCTTATATTTTAACACACTCTGAGCATAAGAAAACTAATGTTTGAAACTGTATAGAAAGAGTTTTTATCTTCATTTTTTCTCCACTATTCCCAAATATTTCCACTGGGACCTACTTACTAAGATGAAAGTCTAAGTATTCCGTAGGACTGGAAATATTGATTTTTGAAGGACTTTCATATGCACAGGCTGGAGGTGCTATTGGTCATGTCTTGTTAACACTGAGTAGGCATCCTTCCCATGGCCTCAGTGCCTACTCTATGAGTTTAAACTCATTTTTGTAAGGCAAAGGCAAATCTGTTAATTAATTTGAGTTAATATTACTTAAAAGAGTCAGAAACAGTTAAGAAATCCCCCCCTAGCATTTCTTGTGTTCCTGAGGGCCTTTTACAGTAAGATGTGAAGAGCTGCAGGTTTCCCAGCCTACACACAGGCTTAAAATTTTTCAGTGTAAACTCAGGGAATGATGAACTTTTAGAAAAATCAGACAGTACTGACAAAGTTCATTAGCAGTTGTTTATGATTAAAGCCACAGTTCAATCATGATTGTTCACTATGGTCAACAAAAGCAAGTCCATCGGCCACCTTGCTCCTTGATTTGTGGGTGTATATCAGCTAGCTTGGTTGGGTCGAGGCAGAGGGGTAAAATACACCAGTGACAAGAGTTTTCAGACAATTAGCTCATGGGCATTGAAGCAGGAGAGACACTGGGGGCTGATGCTAGGTCCAGTAGATCTAAGTGGCCACTCATTCCGGCTGGCCTCATCATCTTGGTGAAGTCACCTCAAATGTTTGCACCTCAGTAGTGACTGTAGTGAAAAATCCTCACAGGAGATGGTGTCTGTGGCCTTCCACTATGGAGCTGTGGCAGTAGATGTAATGCATGGGCCCCTCAATTGTTTGAGGTAGGCTTTAAATTCATGTAGCGTAATTTAAAGTGCAGGTGTCAGATTAGGTGAAGCTCTGCTGGACCAGCAGGAGACATTTCAGACAATGTTTTGAGCTCCTTGCTATTCAATTAGGCACTGCAGAGAGTCAAGGTCTATGCCACCTGGTCAGGGACCACCTCAGAAGTTCCAGGTGCCATCCTATTTCTGTCCTGCTCTGCTTCCCCTGTGCCACAGGACAGCACCAGGACGACTCAGGCACCTACATGAGGATCATTTAAATGAATGGTCTCTCCTGTCTGAGGTGTAAGAGGTGTAGGCACTTTACACAGAAAAGCTGGGAGATGGCCTTTGTGCACAGAGTTTCTGGGACACTAGTTTCCCATAGTCTCCCACAATATGGCAGAAGTAGTTATGGGGTTCTCAAAAGAAAGCTTTCCTGCTTACACCAATCTGGGATTGGTCATAAGAGAAGCCTTGTTGGCCTCTAACCACCAATGGAAACTGCTGCTCCAATACCAGACAAATATGTGGAAGTGTAGGAGCCCAGAGGACATTTTGTTCAATGCACGGACTCTTTTTAGTTCAGATAACTCAGCAACCTCTTGCTCTTCTTTGAAAGAGTCTTCCCTACTTTTCTAGAGTTTGATTTCTAGAACTGCTAAGACAGTTTTAGGAAGGAGCAGCTGCCAGAAAAACAGACTGACAAAAGGTCAGTCCTCCTTGGCGAAACCATATGGCAATACTTGTTTCAGTAAGGCCAGGTGGTGACCTCAGGTTTTTTTTCAGGTCTTGTCAGAAGGAAGGGCTTGAGTGCACAAGAGACACAGCACTGAGACGTCTGATAGAGCTTGCTGAGCTGCACTGAAATACACTAAGATGGTGCAGATTGCTGGGAGGAGAGGGTGCTGGCTGGTCATATGATCATAGAATATTCTGAGTAGAAAGGGGCCCAGAAGACTGGTCTCCCTTTGTATCCAGCTATGCTGCTGCACTGTGGGAGAGGAGGAAGCACGGTTCCCTAGTGCTGTAGTTGCTCTCCTCACCTCCCCATGCTGTTCCCCCAACCCTGCTCTACTCTGGCTACATGGCTGTTGCAGAAGTCAGAGGAAGGAGCTCCCACAAGCACTTTCCCTGAACCTCTGCATCACCTCCTGCACATAGATGACATGGAAGAGCAGAGGCAGGAGGATGACACCTACTGTGGCAGCATGAACAACCTCTCTGAAAGTTATCGTCTTCAAAGGGGAAAGAGGCAGGAGGAGCAGCATCTCCCCCTTTGACTCTTTCCTCCCTAAAAAGCAGCCTCAGAGCAGCTTCTGCACAGGATCTTGTATTACAAGCCTGGCATGTCTTTCTACGCTGTGCCAAAGGCAGCACCTGCCTGGTCTTGCTTCTCCCCTTCATGGGACCATTGTGTTTGGAGATTGTTCCATCAAAAAAATACAGCCCATAATTTCCATGTTAATGTGGCATTTCAGAAAATGATATGAAGAAAGAAAGAAAGAGCATTCAGGTCCAGGTCTCAGATGGAAGAAAAGGAGGCTACCTAATTTATTATTTATGCATCACATACTTTTGACTAAAAAGCCCAGAAAACTGCCTATATTGCCTATATTATTCATAAAGAGTCAAGATTTATCAGCAGTTTTGAAAAACAAGATACACCAACAAAGACCAAATAAAGAAACTTTAGACACTCATTTTTTCTCAAATCACAGTTTCGGTTTGTTCCCTTGAGATTTTTGCCAAAGCAGGCTTTGTTTTTTAATCTCTTCTCTTCTCTTCTCTTTTCTTCTCTTCTCTTCTCTTCTCTTCTCTTCTCTTCTCTTCTCTTCTCTTCTCTTCTCTTCTCTTCTCTTCTCT
>VZTE01003427.1:658164-704041 GCA_013397775.1 Eulacestoma nigropectus | reverse complement strand
GAACCTCTCCTCTCCGAACCTCTCCGAACCTCTCCGAACCTTATGTTGTTTATTTAATAATAAACTGGTTATAGCCTGGGAGTGTAGGGTGGACACTTGGTGAACCTGTTATCCATCACAGTAATTCACAGAATCTGGCATGAACCAGATGGACAGTATTCCATTGTTTAAAGTGAGCTCTGTCAATCTTTGCCATTGATATTAAACAAAAGTCAGGATTATTAAAGCATATGGGTACATGGCCTGATACACTGGTTAAGCCTTTGCTTTGAGAATGTGACTGCTGTTGTTGAGCATTCTGAAAAATACATGTAGTATGCTACAGTACACAGGGAATCACAGATGTCAAGGGGAAATGATATGTGAAAGCCGTGTACATTTAAAAATGCAGCACTACTGTACCTTCTTAAAAGAAAAAGAAACTTTCCTCCTTCTCCCTCCTTCCCCCTGTTGCCAGTTAAAATGAACTGTCAGAGCCTGGATAAAGATACAAACAGGATTGCATACCTTACGAAGCCTACAGTGACTCTTAGACTTTGATCTAATTCTATTTGCTGCTTTATGATGCATGAAGCTGTCAGATAAAGAGGTGTTCAAAAAAATCCACTCGAGCTGTCAGGGCTGACAAGCCCTGTGATGGATTACAGAGAAAACAAAAGGGTTATCACCTTAACCACAAACATTTATATCTTTTTTTCATAAGGGTGCTTCAATCAACATGTAGTTACCAGGGTGCAGGTTGTTGTGAGCCTGTAGGAACATAGATCCAATGACACATGTTGAAACAGCATTTAAAAAGTACAACACACATGCGTTGGCACTAATATGCTGCTGACATGGTACAGTTGTGCTTACTTAGATCAAAGATAAGAATCCTATAGTTTTCAATATAAAAAGGATTCTTTTTTGAAGAACAGATTTCCCCCTCCCCACCTGTCTTTCAAAGATTAAACACAGTCATAACAGTCTGAATGGGATTTAACTCAAAAAAGCCCAGTACTTAAATATGCCCATATGATTACTTACACAATAGAAACTTCAGCACAGAATGAAGAGCAGCTAGCATATGACTCATGTAAAGGAAACAAAAAAAATTTGCACTCGCTCCTTTTTCAACATCATAAAGCAGCCTCATGGCCCATTCATCTACCATCTCTTCCCCCTCCCTCGCCAGTGTCTATCAATTCTTAAAAGGCCACCACAACAAACAATATTGGACCTGAAATTTATCAAACAAAGCTAATATTCTACCTCTAGTACTGCATCTGTGACACTAGTGAAAAGAAGGCAAGGAAATAAGATACTTACTTGAGCTGATAACACAGGGCTTTCGCCTGTGGTTTACACTCGGAATCAAGAGTTGGACGCATTCTCTTGTGGTCAGTACATCCATATGCTGAGTGACCCAAGGCTAGACTCTGGGATACTGCAGTAATATTTGATTCTTCAATGGTTGTTTTTTCCCCTACTTAGTGACTGTGATAACAAAGTAGGCTTAACACTATGAATGGGTTAAAAAAAGAATTTGATAATTTATGGACGATAAGTCCACTGGTAGCTACAGATTGAGATGACCCTTGTCAAAGGAGCCCAAGAGCCACATATTGCTGGAACCTTGGAAAAACGTGAGGAAAATTATTGTTCTGTGATTGCCCTACTTCTCCATCTTTTTCCAAAAAAAGTTGTTACTGTCTGCTGCCTAAGAGACGACCTAGGTGAACATTTGGTCCAAGCCCTTACACCTCCCTTGTTCTAACAAGGGAACTTGTACCTGCAGCAGCAAAAATTTTTGCAAGATTTATGTATATCATAAACACATACGTATATATATGCAGACAGCATAGATGAAACCTGCCAGATTAGTAATGAACTATGGAATTTAACAGAAGGCCTGTATACGGAAAGAAGGTTAAAAGTGAGGCATTTTCACACATCTTACACACATGTGGTGTGATGTGTTCAGTGGGAGAGAGAGATGCATTTTACTTGCCAGTGAACCTTCAGTGTGAGAAAATCACTTGAGTTTGGATACTGGGACAACAACAAAACTATCTTGACGCTCCCCAGAAGGTGGGTTGTAAGATTATAGTCAGCATGCCCAGGCTTTTAGAAGACAGAGAATCCCACAACAGCAAAGGGCCAAGTTCTGTGTTTATGTACAAGACTATTGCTCCACATTACAGAAACCTGGACTACGTCTCCTATAAAACAGAGCACATTCTAACACTGGAAAGCGTGTATCAAAGCAAGTCAGAAACAGAGATAGATTTCAAGAAGAAGTGTTTGGAGCAGGATGAAGAGCTGAGAGGCAACACTGGCAGTCCTGAAAAGATTTCTCTCACAAATATGGACCACCTGACAATACCAGTAAATCATACCGGCTTAAAGTTCTTCTTTCTGATGGATTTCCTTTTAACACCTACTGTCTAAAGGGGGAAAAAAACCCCAACATAAAAAAATATAAAAGGTCCAAAAACATTGCTTACAAAAAAAATTAGAAGTCCTCCTAAGTGCTTCTTTAACTACACCAAGATCAGGCATGATCTTGGTTAGCAGCTGTGGGGAGAGGAAGGACACTATTTCTTTGGTAATTCTAGCAGGCTTTTAAGGCTGTTTCTCTTCTCAGGTCTCACCTCTCTGGTGCAACTTGCCAAGCACTAATATACACAAGCATTACCATCATTCATTAAACTATATTCCTCTGCCACAGTTATCCAACAAACCAATAAAATTCCTTTTCAAAAAGTTGAAAGACAAGCTGATTCAGATAGACCATTATTAGTATGCACGGAGTGTACATTCACAAGCAATAATACAGTGGGAATTCAGCTAGCCTGAGCATAGGCTGATGTGAAGCATATGATATTACTTATGTAGGCATGAAAGCAATCTGCTTTAATATCAGACACTTTAGTGCAAAGAATGTCAGGGTTACCAAAGGTTAAAGACAGGCTGCTGGATTTTTTTGTTGCCTATTTTTTTTCAAGTATGAGATGAAAAAATGTGGGATGTCTCCATTTTCAGTTTTTGGGTGCTGCTGAGCAAAACAGCAGTAAACAATGCAAGTTAAAACCAAGAACAAGGTAAGAAAAAGTGGGTGGAAAGTGCCACAAAGCAAAATATACAGAGAAAAAAGAAGAGTGTGAGAAATGGCTCTCTGCCATTCAGCTAAGGATGGTAAGTGTTGCCCCTAGCACTGATGTCTCTTGCAGGATTTGAGCATCAACCCATTGATTCAGCACCTTCACAGAGTGCTGGATAGAGGTTCAGAGCCTCAGAGGCCAGATTCCCACCCAACCATGCTGCCTGCCATCCCTTGGTTTCTTGTACTGATCCTGGGAACCACAGATTTCCACGTCCCCTTGCCATTGCACACCTCACAAGCATCTGGCCTGGCAGGCACGGAGCAGTTTGCTGTGTTTTCCTTACTGGGAGCTTGACAGTCTGTCACACTCCTGGGCCATGGTGCCACACAGGGTGCCCCACATGCCTGGTGGGCTGCGGGATCAGGGCCCTCGGTACCCGGCTGGCCCCTGGTCCCTGCAAGTTCTCACTGGCATTCCACCACAAGCAGCAGCTCTTGCAGTGCTTTGAACTTTCACTTTTCCTTTACTAAAATTAAAAACCAGGCACATAACCAAGTTGAGAGTTCCCAAAATCTCAGGTGGGAAGCATTACTGAGAACAGAAGCCAAGCAGACTGTTTTTCAGAGGCTGATTGCTTTTTCAGAGTGTATTAGCATCTATTTTTTTTTCCCAGCACAGGAATCCTTAGGTACTAGGGAGCCTAAGAAAAGCAGGAGCTCTTGTGCTGGAGGATAAAGAACCAAGATAAAGAACTAAAAAAGGAACTGAAAATGAAGATGTTTCTCTCATTTTTCTCAAAAGCACAGTTTTATTTCTGCTTGAATCTGTGTGTCATAGAAGACAAAAATTGTAAATATTGAGGGGCAATAATGCAAGCCATTATAAAATTATCTGCTTTCATAACCTACTGTGAAGTGACTAAACCCCCTTCATTTACTGATAGCCTTCTCTCGGTGCTGCTACCTGTCTGTTAGTCCTCACACAGGACTGCACCTATCGTTGGCAGATTATGACACATGCAAAGAAAGATAAAGAGAGGGAGAAAGAAAAAAGAAAGAAAAAAGAAAAAGAAAGAAGAAAGAAAAAAGAAAAAGAAAGAAGAAAGAAAAAGAAAGAAAGAAAGAGAAAGAGAAAGAGAAAGAGAAAGAGAAAGAGAAAGAAAGAAGAAAAAAAGAACGAAAAGAAAGAAAGAGAAAGAAAAAGAAAGAAAAAGAAAGAAAGAAAGAAAGAAAGAAAGAAAGAAAGAAAGAAAGAAAGAAAGAAAGAAAGAAAGAAAGAAAGAAAGAAAAGACTAAGAAGGGAGTAGCATGCAGTGAAAGGAAGACAGATGGGCCTATCAGTTATGTATATTGTGACCCACCTGCCAGTCACAGCCCCATGGGAATGTGGCATAATAAATACTGAAAAATGGAAAGTAGGAATTAAACTTAAAAAAAACTCAACCCAACAACCAAACATATTGAACAAAGTAAATTGTCTGGAAGGGAGAAGTGTAATAAAGATTTTTTAGGAGCATATAAATCAAAATTTCAAAAGAAATTTGCCAAATGGGGTCTCAGCTCATGTGCAGTTAGTGGCAGGAGGGTGTAAATTGTGGATCTAGAGAGGATGATTGCCAGCACGCCTAGGTATGAGGGGGTTGATTCAATAAATATTCATGATGGCAGCACGTATTGTCTAAGCACACACCCTGCCCAAGCAAATCCATCTCGTCTGAACTTCACCCCCAGCCCTGGAGCCTCTGCATGCTCTTGCATCACCCTCAGCTGACCCCCACTGTTTTTTGTGTTTGTGTGTGTGTGTGGACATGTGTGAATGTGCAGATTTATGAGCCCAGCCCCCGCAGACCAAACCTGACTTAATTCTCCTAGCCCTGTCTTACTTCTCCTAGCCCTATTTCATGACCTGTCCTCCCAGAGCTCAGTAATAAACTCAATTCTGAGATCTCCAGCTCATCATGACCATCCAAAACAATCTCACTGAGCAAAAAATCCTTCATACTAAGATCAGGAGTAATCCAAATCCATTTTTCTTCTGCTGAGTATGTGTTTCATGAAAAACCTTGCTTCCCTTCTCAAACAACAGGAAGTCCAGAGGATCATCTCTTGCTTCTGTTAAGCATTTCCTTCACACCAGCCCTGAAGGTGTTTCTACAAGTCCATGTAAATCCCAGCCACTCTTATGACAACCACATGCTTCTTTGGACTCCAGAGTCTCCCTGACAATTTGTTGTGGATATTTGGATGTTACACAGAGAATACCCAGCTTACACGTAGACCTGAGGAAAAACATGTTTTCTGATTGTGTGGGGACCATTGTGTATTCATGGACACCCACCTCTGCCTACCTCTTTGTTGTAAGATCTCACATTGGTCCATGGAGGTGACTCTTCTCTGCAAAATTCTCTCACGTGTACAAGAAGGATGGGTGTACAGTGGCAAAACCACTCTGTTTTCCTTCTGCTTTTCTGCTCCCCTTCCCCATCTCTGAATTCATATTCATCCTCTTCTTTCTATTCCTTTCCTGTCACTGAAGTGCTTCTCCATCTCCTCCTTTCACCTCTCATTCATTCATTCACCTGTCAGGAAGATATGCAAATGAAGGCTGATACTAATTTAAAGGCATCTTTGATGTAGGCTCTATCTAAGAAAAAGAAACCCAAAACCCCACCCTAACAGTATCTGAGTTAGTTTCTGCTCTGGCCTTTTCACTGCTTTTAACATTAGGAGTTCTTTGTTTTCACATCACAAGCAGGGAGACAGGGCTGTGGTTGTTTAACTTTTTTAACAATTCGTGAACTGAGGTAATTACCTAAGAGAAAATGTTAGCAGAAAAGTTTTCTTATCTTTCTGAGTAAGGACAAAACCAAAACCTTCCAAAGGAGGTGTGTGCCTGGAGAATGCTTTTGACATTGCTGGATATTCTCACCATGTATGGGGGGACCAGCTAGGGGCTCACAGCATCTAATGGAGCTCAGGAACAAACAAAATGGAGATGTTCTCTCAGCATGGTGCTCCACCAGAGCAAGTATCATCTGGCTGAACAGCAGCGGGCAAGCCCGCCTCTGGTGACATCCTGTCCAGGGTTTCTTCATGAGTTCTAAGTGCCAACAGAGAAACAAATACCTACTCTTGTTCTCATGCTCATTCAACATCTCTTTCCTCAAATTCTTTGCTGTTTTTTTCATTTTGTCTTGTTACTTGTGGCCTCAGATATTACTAATACCTAAATCTAAATTTCTGAGTGTTTTCAATAATTGCGCACAAACCCTTGATCCAAAATCAGTAGAATAAAAGCACATGGGTCAAATATATCACTGAACTACTAGGATATGCCCAGACATGAAGATGGTCTCCACTTCCAGCAATGCACTGAGGTCCTGACTTTACTATGTGGCTTGAATAGTTAGATTGGAAATTTGCCTACCTGGCTTCCGGGGATGGTCCCTCTACAGACCTCCACCATTAAATAAAAGGACCTACGTAACAACTGTTTTATATTAGTGATGATGTTTAATAAAAATGAAATCTGGTACTCAAATACATCCTACAGCAAGCACACAAGATGACCACAGAATGTATTTTCCCCTGCAAAAGAAATAGCTCAAACATCATGGAAATCAGCGGCCTTGGAGAAGATTGACAGGGCCAGATATGGAAATTGGAGAATTTTACTGGAAAGTGGTTGCAGGAGCATGAATATAAAGGGTATACAAATCTCTACAGGCTGTAAACACTGAGAATAAAATTATAGATGGGCTACTTGAGTGACGTGTTTTCTAATAACATAGAAACAGACTCTCAGTGAGCACCAGTTGAAAACACTGACACTGTGGAATAGCTTCTCAAATTAATTAAAATAAGAAAACACAAAAAGTTAAAGGATGGGAACAACTCCTCTTTTGTGAAGGATGAGTTAAAAAGGCTGATGTTTTCCCTGTACAAAGTGATGAAGCTTTGGGGATCAAAGTTGTATGGGTTACAAAGTTGTACGCGTTACACTGTATCTTTTCAAAATATGAAGATCAATTAATTCATCCCGTAATATTCTTTGAAAGTAAAGAGTTGCAAATATGCTGTGCTTGTCATCAACTTGTGGTTCTCCCAGTTTCATGGGGTTCATGAATTATCATTTCTCTTTGCTTGATCTTTTATACATAATCAGACATTGCAACAGGAAGTGAGACCTCCTTGTCCTTCGTCAGTCAGCAGAGACAGTGAGTGCTCCTGTCCTCACCCTGCCTCACAGCAGGACTTTCTTGATCAGTGCATGTCAGTGTGTCTCTGATGAGACAGGCAGATTACTGCATCTAGGGAAAAGGCGGCCCATAAAAAATACTCTCCAGTGGTCCACAAGCCAATGGTTTCCCTATTGAAGCAGAGTGATTTACAGGTGATGTGTGCAGTCTGGAAGATTAATCTAAGTATCAGCCTGACAGTTTTCACACTGAATAAGAATAAAATTGATGGATGAAAAAATATAAAAATATGTGCTGCATGTTTAATATATTTTCAATCTTTTCTAAAGTATATGTAGGAAATCTATATGATACTTCCTTGGAAGAAAAATATTATTTGATCCTTGTCTGAATTACTGGTACTGCAACCAGACATCAGGATGGACATCACGGATGTGTAACTCAATTAATACTATCACTGGGACCGAAGGCAGGAGACGAAGCTGTATCCAATTTCACATCTCTATGATATTCTACAATTAAATCCTAAGCGTGATCCTCCAAAGACTCTCAAAATACCAAGTCTTAGGTCTTAGGAAACAATCCCGGGGAAGAAAAAAAAAAGAAAAAGGAAAGATGGCTTTTCAGTTATCAAACCTACACATTAAGAAATGGTTTCACTGAAGAAGGGTGTGAATGCAACAGAGGAACAGGAAAGAACATTTACAGTGCTAATAAAGCAGTAGGCTAATATAGCAAACCCAGTGACACCAAGGGCTGATGATGAAAAAGTGCAAGGCAGTAGATCTTGGAACATAAGTCACTCTTCTACATCTACACTTCATCTTTGGGAAATAAGGGAAAGAGGAAAAGAGGAAAAGCAGAAAAGAGGAAAAGAGGAAAAGAGGAAAAGAGGAAAAGACTACACTTCAGATTTTATTGACTCTGCAATCCATGCACTGCCCCTGTTTCATGGAGCAACACTTTCTTTTGCAGGTCCTCAGCCAGCCATTGGCACGGATTGAAGAGTGTGGATTAACACCCAGACTATCCCATCTGAGATGTGTGCCCATCTCACTCTTGGTTTGTCAGTGTCGTCAGCCCAGGGGCTGCCTGTAAATCACACGGTGAAGGGTGTACAGCCAGCTAGTTAAGGTACAAGAGCTGAGCCATGTCTGAAATGTGCTTTTTGGAGCACAGAGTGTTCTACAGGTACATGCCCAGCAATAGAGCTTCATGTTATGCAGGCCTCAGATCATCCACAATCATGACTGTACAGCCATAAGGCTGTTAGCTAGCTGGGAAGCAGGGCAAGAGGAGTAGGCATACCCCATGTTCAGAATCATTTCTGAACCCACCACAATTTCCCAGTAGTATAGACGTACATCTCATAAACCCCAAGCAGAAGATCTGGTGCTCAAAAATAAACTTGGGATTTTTTGTAGGTTGTTGGTTGGTTTTTTGGCTCATTGTGTTTTGTTCTTTTGTTTTCTGCAAAGCTAATTATTAATTTGTAACTCCCAGAAAGCAGATTACACAAGTCACAGTTCTATAGGAACTGAGGGCAAAGCAGATTACATTCTCTATTGCAAAGACATTATTAGCAGTGACTCAGAAAGCAGAAGTCTTCAGAAAGACTCCCACATGTTATTTAATCGTTTGAACCATTTTTGCAAAGGTAATGATGACAGAAAAAGATGCACTTCCTCAGAAAGGTAATCAACATTGTATGAAAGCTAATAATTTTTCCACAGAAAAATGGAAAACTGAAAAATATTTTGAAAATTATTTTTAGGTGAAACATATTAGATTTCTACAATCAGGAAAGTACTCAAGATTAAGGTTGAAGAAGTAATTCGTAACTCTATTCCTCCTCTCTCTCTGTTTCCCTTTCTCTTTTCTTCTATTTTTTTTTTCCCCTCAATTTTATTGATTATGGAATAATAGAGAAAACAAGAGTTAAATGTGGTAAGTATTGATCAACTGAGGGAAACACTGAGCACTGCATTTCATTTAAAAAGGAAATCTTAAACCCTCATTTTCTTCAGTATCATTTCTGCCCTCTTTTCAGGCTGATTTTGCAACTATCTTCACATGCACCAAGTTTAAACTATCTTCCTTGACTCAAAACCTCTGTGAGTTGCCAATCCAGCCTTCATCCCAGTTCCTTGGAGGAGAAGCCAGACACTATGCTGTAGAGAAAGATCAACAAAAATGAGGGATCTCTCCAAAAGCATTTTAACTGCATTAGGCAGAAATCAGTTGGGTTTGTTTACCTCACTTAATGAACTGCCTTACCTTCCTTCATCTGCCAGTGATGTTAACTTTAATCCCTGTTTGTTCTTTACTTTCACTACCTCTTCAATGTTTTTTTTAGTGCAATCCCTTGCGTGTGGAATAGCGACCCTCACTGATAAATTACTGTACCTTCCTCCTTCCCTTCTTCACAATGTTTGCAAGTGAACTAATCAAGACTTCAGAGACAGAAGTTTTTACATTCTTGAATGACTAAGTTATTTGTTCCTTCTTCATCTGTTTTCTTTGTCTTTGCAGGCCTTCTAAGTTTGCTCTCCCATGCAGCTTACTGAGTTGCTCTTTGCCATTGATCTATGCATCCTTTTGGTGGCTGAACCATGGAAATTTGTAAGATCTTGGAGATTTGCTCTAATATTGTACAGATTCAAGTACATCCCGTGTAATTAAAATAATCCCATCAAGTTCATATGTGGGGCTTATTATTAATATGGCTGTTCTAAAAGATTGCAGTGAAAAATCAAAAGAAAGCATTTTTTTTTCCTCATTTTCCTGCTTATTCTGTGCATTCACAATTGTTGGTCTCAGCTTTTTGACACTGTTGGCATCAAGCTTCCTTTCCTTAGGTTCACCAAAAAGCATTTGAAACGAAATGGCAGCAGCAGAGCTAAACCAAAAAGAAAACAGGCCATGAGCAGCACGCAGTGTGTGTAAAGAAACACACGGGAAAAGGAAACCTGCAGCAGTATGGTCAAGGTTTCTGGAAAAACAGAACTACTGCTACTCTGAAAATGAACAAATCTGAAAGGAAAAGTTGTTAGACAACTGGTTGCTTGAAAATTCACTGCAATCTAGTCGGCACACTCCTTTTAATGAATACTACAATAACTCTCAGCACCATCAACATTATACATGCAAGTAAGCAGTGGAATTACTGGGGTACACAGTCTGTGAGAGGTTTCATATTCCCTCCCCAGCACCTGGAAAAGGTAAGCCATTAATCAGCAGGCACACAGCCATAACAGCCCTAGTTTTCTTGGTTTTGTGAAACAAGATCAGAGTGATGTGAGCTTCAGTTGTCTTTTCTCCTATCCCACTCAACAAAGCTCCCTCAGTTCACAGCTTATAGAGTATGACAGAAGTATGCCTTAAGTCTCTAGCTGAAGGATTAAAGCTTTACAAACCTCTTAAAATCAGCCAAACAGCTCTAGCACTCATTAAAGCTTTTACCTCATTTCAAGCCTGGGTGACCCCCAAAACTGGACTAACGAAAATATGCATAAAGAAAATCTCTTCATCTGACTGTAATAGAGGGAAGGTCTGTTCTGACTGAAGAAATTACTGGCACTACCTTGAAAAGTACATGAGAAACATAATGGGACATTTGCAGCAACTTGCATGAGGAAGGTACTGAGGTGATTGCTATGTCCTGTACTGCACGCTGGGGAAATTACAGAAAAGGCTCTGAGCTTGTAAAGCTGAGCCAGTTTCCTAATAAGAAAACAGCACTTCGGCTGCAGCTAGTACCATACCCACGCACCTAGAGACTGATTGCACCACACCTCCTCTAAACACCTCCTCCCTGCAGACCTCTCCCAGCCTGATGCAAGTTACTGAATATTTTCTGCTAACAACTTTTATTGGCTTGATTTGTGTGGCACCACCTACTGACTTACCACAGCCAGAGTGGTGTGTCCATAATGTCTGGCATGGTGGCCCTGGCAGACCTGTGAGGCTTGGCATATGCTATGGAGCTGCCACAGGTTCTCTTTCTTTCCCTGGAAATCAAAGCATCCCCAGATGCAACAACAGATGTGGGCACAGCACTTCAGACATGCTGGTCTCTTAGCTTTTTCCCTGGCTTTACTGAGCTTGAGCCAACAATGGTGAATTGCCAAATTCATCTGCCCTTTTACCAAATTCATCCTTGGAGGTTGGGGAGACTGCTCCTGGACTTTGTGTTGCTCCTGTTTTTGTGCTAGCCATGGGCACATGTTCATACCATCCACACCACACCAGCATCCTGACATTTCTGGGACACTGCCTGCTTTTCACTACCATTCATTTGTGTTTTGTTGTGCTTCTGCAGCAGTCCTGTTGTTACCTGATGTCAGCCACAACCAATAACTGGGGTGGGACTGTTGCTATGAGTCCTCTCCTTAGACTCATAACCAGCAGCTTCCATGGCCAAGGCTGCTCCTTAGGGTTTCTTCCTGCAGCCAAAGAAAGCTGCTGGTTTAGCCTGTTGTTTTCTTATCTGCCTCCACTGCTGTTAATCTTCCCCATGCTAGTCTACAGCAAATCCTCCTTGTACCAGGCAAGTGCTTTGCCCCATGGAATCTTCCTGTGCTGGGCCAATCTCAGGGTCACCCAGACTGTTTGCCTTATAAAAACTAGTCATCTGCCATCACCATAAAAGCATCTGACTCGAAGTTAACTTTGGCAAAACGTGTTTAAAATTACACATAGTCAGTTGTGTGGCAGGAGAGAATGTTCAGAAATTTCCATTTTTACAAGTGAACTCTAATGGCAGGGTTTTCTGGCGTTGGAACAGGCTGCTAAGAGAGGTGGTTGAGTCACCATCCCTGGAGGCATTTAAAAGCCATGCAGATGTGGCACTTGGGGATGTGGTTTAGTGGTGGACTTGGCAGTGCTGGATTAACAGTTGGACTCAAAAGATCTTAGAGGTCTTTTCCAACCTGAATAATTCTATGGTTCTAAGTTGGCATCCTTAAAAGAGATAGAGAATGAGAGAAGAACAGTTTTCAGCTCTTTTCAGAGCCGGAGAAGCATCCCAGGGAGTTTTGCATCACTCTAGGTACGCTGTCAGCCAGGCATTTACTCTCTGATGCTCAAACACAGCCCTTGCTTACTTGAAGTGTGCCTGTGTCTTCAGAGGGGAAGAAAACAGCCTGACTTTTAAGGTCAGCTGTTTGGGGGCAACTTTTTCTGTCCAGTCCACTGTAAAAGTACCACATCTTGTACACACTACTAATCTCCTTCTTGGTAGCAAGACTGACTTAAAAACATGTAAGAAACACCCTCACTTTTGTTTCAACTGCATTTAAGAGACTCAACATTTTCTTCTTCTCAATCAACCTGTTTACAATTAAAACTGAAATATCACTTTATATTTAGCCCTAAACATAATATATGTAAACAATCAACTTTAATTAAAATAGTCCTTAAGTACACACTGCTGTTTTCAAGTCAAGTGGATGAAATTAAGGAAGTCACTGTCTGAGCACCCAAATCCAGCTGTTGTTAAAGCAGTAAACCAGCTCTTCACAGGACTAGTCTTTTCTGCAAGTGCCAAGAAGAGAGTTTCTTCATTTCAGCTTCTTTCAATATCAGTTCCAAATAACTGGGTCATGCAAACTCGAGAAATGTTGGTGACCTAAAAATCAGGAAACCCTGTTTTCCTCTGGAATAATAGAAGTAATAGGCAGATGAGCATAGACTGTCAATTCTAGAATCTTAAAGGCCAGGTGTAAGCCTAAACAATAAATTCGTAAGTTTGAGATGCAAGACTTGCTGGCTAAGTTAATGTTTTTCCTCCTAAATGTGAAATATTTCAGTGGCCTTGACACAGTACATTAGCTGGTCACCTTGACATTCACAGTCTAGTAGGAATCACACTGATCCCTGACACTGTTTTCATTTTTTCTCTAAGTGCTTCCATCACCTTCGCTATTTAGAGACACGTCTGGGGTAAAAAGCGCTTCTACCACAGTTTCTCTGACAAGCACATCCTACATAACATTACTTGCTGGTCAGGACGTTTTTGACTTACACCTCCAGAGTTACAGGGGCAGACCTCAGAATCCACCATAGTAACTCCTGACATCCTAACTCCCTCAATGGTCCAGACTGTGACACTTGGCTTTCTCCTGGCTCATGTCCCTGGGTGTCCTCCACAGGGTCACTGTTGCGGTGAACCACGGTTCCCGCCGTGGTGTCCTGGACCCGGTTGGACAAAAGGTCCAATGGTTTGACTCCCCAGGGGCCCAGGAACCAAAAGATGGCCACCCGCCTCAACATGGCTGCCCCGAGACAGCTTGGCGGGAAAAGTCATTAGCCTCGGCGGGAAAAATGTGCCACCTTGCACATAAGCAATGGCCGCCGCACTCCCCTCCTCCCAGTTATGTAATTGGTTTGGATTGGCCCATGTTCACCCTCCCCGCCTACCCCTTTCTCCATTCGCTGTTATGTAGTAGTTCCCGCCTCTGTACCTCCCCTTACCTGTTTTATGATTGCTTATGTAATACGCGCTCCGCCCTGGCTGAGGGGGTATAAAACCCCTTGTCAGAGGCTATTCTTGGCTCTTCTTGGCCCCTTCCCTCGGTGCCAATAAACCTGTTCCTGCTCCCCCAAGAAGAGTCTCTCACCTTCTTCCTATCTCCTCCGCGCTCTAGCCACTGGTGGTCAAGGCAAGCCTCGCCTGAGACCTTGCCCGTCCTCCCGCGAACGGTCGGCCTCCGTCCTCCTCCACAGCCATGGGCAGAGATTGCCCGGTGCTCGGGTCCAGCCGAGCTAGCCCTTTGGCAAGCACCGCAGCAGGTCACCATGGCTGGGGTCAGCTGCCTAAGGGGTCAGTTGGCCAAAGCCAGGATGCACATGCGGTACTTGCATAGAATGAAGCTCAGAGGTCTCCAGGACTCTCAGTAGAGACAACATCCAAAGGAACCAATTACAGAGTGATCTGTAGAGCGATTTCAATTAGATACCGCAAGTGGAGAAGCTCCCCTGGAGTCAACACGTAACAGGAATAACAATGCAGCCTGTAGCTTTATAGTATTTGAAGTGAGGCCAGAAATCTGATGTCAGAAATCTGAGTTGGACTAGATTTTGATACACCACATTTGAGGAGACAAAGAAAATTTTTTAAGTCTGAATTTGTCCTAAAGGAGATCCTGTGGTTTTATTTTTCACAATCTTATTTCAGCTGAAAAAGAATGAAAATACATTTACTAGTGATGCTGAATGTTTTCCTGCCAGTAAGAATTCAGAATTTTCAGGGGTTGTTTCAAGGAAAACCTCAATGAGGTTATTAACCAAAATGTCCATAAAAATTGTCATGTTCAAGAGAGCGTTTAATAACAACAACAATCATAGAAAATACCTCTCTCTGGCACTTCACTCTTAAATCCTCTTAAAACTTGCAAGATGCGCTTTTGTAGTGGATCCACCATACTAGGGGAATTAATTATGCTCTCAATCAAGAAAATAGTAAAAAAACCCCAAACAAAACAACAAAAATTTGTAGGTTGTTGCAAGTAATTATTGACACAACCAGAATAGCAAATTAAGTCAAGCTGTGACCGAATTATCCTCAGCATCACTGGCATCTCTCTTTGACTTCATATTTATGTCATTACCATTATTATTATTAGCCTGTCCCCTCTGAACTCTTCCAGACTGAAATTGACTTCTAAGGAGCATCTTTGCATCACTGAGTCCCCAAGAAATGAATGTCACTTGCTCTTAAAATTCCCAGTGTTATCAGCTCTTGATAGCTTAGTCCAAGCTTTACTTAAAGCACTTTATTTCAAGTTTCAGTTCCAGAAATCAATTACTTATCTAGAAATTTGAACTTTAATTCAAAGAAAGGAAGCTTCCAGCACTCAGGATTGAATGGAAAAGCTGGAAATCAAAACAACAAAAAAAAGACTTATATTTCACAAGGCAAATAAAAATATCCATGAATGGTTACTTTTAAAAATCATATAATGTTTAAGTTGGTCTCTTGATTTGAGGGGTCTTGATAGGTGACATCTAGAAGGACATTTTTCCTGGAAGTTGTTGGCTACCACCTTCCAGGACCTCTGTGTCTGCTAATAAAAGGATTGCTATGAATAATGCACTCACCTATTTCTGTATTTGTAAATTTTTTATCAATGCCCTACAGTGTTTAGTAAGCAAAACCAGAAGTTAAACCCACCACATTTTGTCCCACAACAGTCTTGCTTTTATTATTCTTGGAGCCAGCAATGCAGACTTCCCATTGTATGTGCTGCAGCCATGAGGTATCTTTGGAGTAATCCAGTCTTTGTCTATCTTGTGCGTGATCTATCACATAAATCTGAAAGCTGCTTAGTGGCAGATAACAACAAATGATTTTCTGCCACTTTACAACAACATATTGTGTATATTCTGGACAGAGCTGAGTTCACTGGACAAGAAAAATTGTTCTGACTTCCTACGTATATTTCTTGTCTCTGTTCATGTCCTTGGAATTAGGTACCAGCCAAACCAGAACCAATGTGGTGACTTCAGAAACCACTACCACTGTATGTTTAATTTTCAGCTGAAAGTTCTGCAATTTCATTTTCATTCCAATAGGAAATCACTAGCATTTGTGTACATTACTTTGTTATTACTGAATCGCTCAAGTTTATCCTTGAAAATACCATTTTCATCACTGAAGGGAACAACATCAAAGTAGTGGTATTGTTACTAGGACCCTGAAAAGATCAGTTACCACTTTTGGACCAGTGTTGCCTTGACAGATTTATTAAGGCACCAGCTGCCAACAGATCCCTTTTCTGAAGTCTTTTCTAGTATTTCATGCTCTTGGCACTGATGTTTCTCCTCAACAAAAATCAGTAAAGCTCTCAGCTCATGTAAACTAACAGCACTATTGCCAGATCTGACCACAGATCCATCTGAAGATCTGTCTTTTTTTTATTTGAAGTTCCTCATGAGAAATCCACTCTGTATATCATTACCTAGATTACTTTATACAGGATTGTTCATAGCATCAATGAAAGATACCAAAGCAATACCAAGAATCATCCTGTTACCACATGATGAGTCACCACCTGTAACCTTTTAATGTGGTCAGCGTATCTTCATATCTGAACAATCTAAATTAGCTGCTTTTTAATTATAAATAAATCACAGACTCACTGTAAACTTTCCAGCCTTTTTTGTTCATTTTTTTCCTAGCAGAAGGAAAGGATGTGGAAATCAGTCTGCCACGGCAACAAATGTAGCAGAGCATCCAGCAAGCAGACCTTCTAGGAGGAGTAAACATCTTCCCCCTGGGCTGGCGAGCACTGACCCATCTTCTGACCTGGTCTGCGTGGTCCCTGCTCTCCCAGGCTCCAAGCATCCCTGCTCCAAAGCATTGGCTGTGCGAATTAGGGTGCACGGGGTACCACGTAAACGTGAACGCACAGTCATGGCTACGGCCACCTAGACAAGCCTGCAGCATTCATACCACATATTGCTCACCCAGCAAGCATAAAAAACAGTTTCATCAATAGTTCTATTTGCATAAGAACACGTTTGCAACAACAACTTACAACTGCAACAGCACCATCATTTATTAGTATGTCTTAATTTCCATCAGGCATACTTCCATCAGGCATACCACGATTTGTGGAAGCTGTGAGATCACAGGCATCTTTTCTTTGAAGGAAAATGACTAAAATTGATTTTAAGCTACCTTTTAGCATAAAACATAAGAACAACCATTGTAGTCATTTCAAATTTTTTTTTTCTTTTGCACACAGAATCTAGGATGGACCTTTTCTCCATCTACCAAGGGGATTTCTTCATGAAACTTAGAAAGACTCATGAACTCACAAGACAATGTAATTAAAAAAGGAAATACATGCAATATAAAATTAATCAAAAAACCCACCCTTTGGATCAATATTAAACATGGATGCTGAAAAGGTGGAGAATAAAGAATTTAGGCTACCACATGAAAGAAAAACATTTGGAACAATGCTAGCCCAGGTTCTCAAGGGATAACACACAATCTGTTCTTGGTCCAAAAGCTGTGAGAAATGCACTTGTCATTTTGCCATCATACTTTAACAGAAAGGTCAAAGGAAGAATTTATGGGAATAGTACAGTCATTAATGCATGTTATAGAGAAAAAGTGATCAATCTAGCCACAAACCACTGCAAACTCCTCTTCTTCTTCTATTTCAAATCTCAAAGCCTTATAAAATGCAGTACTTTTCCATCTTCAACATTTGAAGCAAAGTGGCAAAGAAAACAATTTTTTCTTCAAATCCAATCCAAAGATTCTAACATTTTGATGACATTCTCAATCCAAAAGAATACATTTTTCTTTTTGTCTCTGAACCATCACACTTTTAAAAGGTCATTTCAACTGACATTCATGAGTATGAGAGAGAGACTTGTTCTCTTGTAAAACATTGCGGAGACTTGATTATTGTTTCACCTCTCAGTTTGTTTTTTTTGTTGTTGTTATGGAAGACTGAACCACCTGCTATGTTTTCTTTAGCTCTTCTTATCCCAGACATCTTTCAGCAGGGGCCTGATTGTCAGAAGCTGCAAAGGTTCTAATGTATGGATGAAATGGAAGACATTCTGTGTCGATAATCCTAATCATCTTTTGCGAGCCAATCAAAATTTTGATTCTGGAAGTCTAGGAAGAGCAAAAAGAATAAGACCTTATCCAAAATGCAGAGCAATGGCAGAATTGCACCTTCTTTCCTAAGTACAGTACTTGGAAAGTGGCCATTTCTCAGGGATGAGATTTTAACAAAAGAAGAGAGGGTTTCTGGCTTATAGGAAGGTAAACTCATCAGTTTTAAAACCTCTGAACAAGCAGAACTGCCGTGAGAGTGGTAAAGATTACCAGCATAAAAAAGAAGAAATATTTTAAAAATTTTTAAAATTTTAAAGTGACTAAGGAACTTGGTCATATTTTCTGTTAAACACTTTTTTCCTCTAGCATTTAGGATATCAATTAATAAAGAAAGAAAAGCTGAAACCTGATTCACAGCTGCTTGCTGGACCCTCAGCATGAGAAGTCCATTGGCTTGTTACCCAGAGCAGCTCTCCGTTCAGAAATACTCAATGCAATTGACTCATTATGCCAGACACACTGACAACAACAGGCACTTACCTGGCAGTCTTTTGGGTGACACAGAGTCCCTACCACAGAGCAGCACATAGCATTGTTACTGCAGGCTTCCTTCATGTTTGTGCAGGAGGCTGTGGATGCCAGTGGCTCCTGTGACAGAAAGGCAGCGTGTCTCGCCTGCCCTGCATTTCCAGGCAGGTATTGTACTAACGGTGCAAGCCTGGGAAGGCAGGTGAGTAGGAACTAAAACCTTTTTTCTTTCCCATCTTTGATGCTGTACTTCAAGGAGTGAAGAAATAGGAAGACGGAGCTGCTCTGTCTAAGATTACTTTGTGTCTCGTGCAAACTCCACTGTGCTGGTGAGCTCACCGTCTCTCTCCTTTTTCGGTGGAGCATAACTCTATCAGACCAGTTGGTCTGTGAGGAGATCCCAGTGAGATTTGGTCAGTGATGTGCATACAGAGGATGAATAACTCAAACCAGATTCATAAATAAAGGACTTAAATAAAAAGCACTTAAAAAAAAAAGGCCTATACTGCTCTAAATTCAGTGGATAGGTCAGATGGTTACAATATATCAAGCGTAACCCTCAAATGAGTAAAAGCCTTGTCATAAGGTATTTCAGATGACGGCTTTTGTTTCAAATCATTGTGGCCTATAACAGCACAAAAAATATGTAGCTCACCTTCAAGAGAAAAAAGAAACAAGGATTAATGTAGGCAGTTGGCTTGAGGTTTGAAAAAGACTGTTTAGTGATATTGCAAGATGTGATGAAGGAGAGCTCGGTATAAGACGGCAAGAAAAAATGTGGGAGCCCAGAACTATTCACACTTTGACAAGCAGCTCGAGAATGACTGCTGAGGAACATCTCTGCTGAAAAGAACGGAACGACCCTGGTGGAGAGTGCTTCTTAGCAGACACAAGGTTGACAGAGCTCTGAGTTGTATGAACAGTGACATGGGACCACATCTGCATACTATATCCGGTTTTGGTCCTCCCAGCACAGGACAGACATGGACAAACTGGAGTGGCCTCAAGGGGAGAGATGATGGGGACTGGAGGACTTGTCCTGTGAGGAGCTGGGCTGGGACACCCAATAATACCACTGGCTACCAGTGCCTACAGGGGGTCAACAAGAAGATGGGACTGAACTGTTCACAGTAACACATGGGGAGAGGATAAAAGGTGATGAGGAAAACAACAAAATAACAAAAGATATTTGTCCAGGGTGTAAGGAGTTTTTCCCCATAATAACAGTCAGGCAGCAGACCAAGTTTACCTGAAAGGCTATACCATACCCAGAGGTTTTAAAAACCCGAGTAGACAAAGCTTTGAGCAGCCTGGTCTGGCCCCAGAGCTGGCCTTGCTTTGGGTAAAGGTCTGGAGCAGATACTTTCAATGTCTGTCCTGAATTCTTCTATGATTCTTCAAAAGTTAAAGGACCAGTCATTCATCCCAAAGTTTCATCTTGAGCAATAATAAAATGTTTTAGTAAAGGCTGTATTAGACTAAAAAGCTTTTGAGTCCAAAGAAAAAACTAGACTCTCATTCTAGAATTATATATGAAAATTTCAACTTGAACTGAATATGCTAAGGAGCAACAAGCGAATAGAAATGAATACCTGCTGCCTCTTTCTCTTCAGTTTAAACTTTCCCAGATGCCTAGGTTAGAGCTTGCAAACAGGTATTTTCATCATGGGGAGACTGCCTTCTGCTCTTATTCCCTCTGAAAACACTTCCATCAAAGCTGCTTCAAAGCCCCAAAATGCAAGAGAGATTTGACAAGAAAATGTGAAAATGTCTTCACCTTCCCAGAGAAAGAAAATACCTGGCTTCTCTGGTCTCTATAGCAACAATCTGTAAATACAATAAGGATTAATGAGAAAGGGCATCATCTTGTGTGACTCTTTCATCTTAACTTACTCTTATAACTCATTTTAAAGGCCACTTCTGGTATTATTGTGTCTAAGTTCTTTACTGCACTTTTGGAAAACTCTGTGATTCACACTCATTCCTGCTATAAATCTACTGATTCCGACTAAGAAGAAGTATGTCCCTAAGTTTGTGACCAAAGAGAAAAAAAAAGATTTTCTTTAAAGTTGTGCAGCAAGGGCTGCATATTTGTGAGAATATGCCACTTTGAGGACTGTTTATCACAAGCAACGGAATTTCCAGGCTGCTGACCAAATTTATTACAAGTTGGTAGACATCACTCTACTTCATTTATACACATTTCTCTCACATAGTAACAAGGCTAAAATGATGTGAAAAACCTAGGTTTGGCACACTGACCTATCAAGAAAATCCACAGCACCATGGTAGGGTATCTGTGTTAGAGACATGCCTATGATTATATTGCTCCTCCTTGTTTTTTTGAACTGATTTTTCACAAAAGTGGCTGGATCAGGATCTAGGGGTGAATTTCAGGGTCAGGCAACAGGTATCTAAAGGAGCTCTTCATACCCCAGGATACACATCCAGTCACCATCTTCCCTATACAAACACAGACTACTTCCATGCAAAAGCAAATTTTCATCCTGCATTCAGGTGTACAAGGATCTGCACTGGATCTTCCCATCTCCAGTGGGAAGAAAAGCATCTTGCACTTCCCAACTCAAAACAGACAGTTACACAGCTAGATGCCTCCTCCCTTAGAATGTGGGGCTTAATTACACACACAGGTATGGATGAGCAAATACATCCCCTCGTTTAGATTTTAGGAATTTTTACTATTACAAGTATGACTTTCCAGTGGTATCTTGCTGTGTCGCTTGCAGCTGTCCAGGAATGACTCCTGTCTCAAACGAGTCACTGTGCAAGTCCGAGGCGCGGTGTTCTGGGTTGAGGGGAGTTCGAGAGGAGCCGCCGCGTGGCACCGAGAGATCCAGGCAAAGGCACAGTCCCAGATAAAACTGGCCCACAGCCGTTCCCAGGTACTGCCTCGGAGGCAGCCCGCCCTGGCTGCTCACACCCAGCTCCTGATGGCCGAGTGCCGGCTCAGCCCTGCGCTGTGGAGGAGGAATGGCGAAAGCAAAGAGACTTGGAAGGGTTTCTTGCGCGGTGCTCCAGAGAAGACGTTACTATCCGAAGAAACCGGCGACAAAAAGCAAAAATCTGAGGAGGGTACAGGGTTTTGTACAGGGCTGACAGTAGGCGGGGAAACTCAGATGGTCCAATCGTGCTGAGGAAGGGAGGTGGGGGTTTGGGAGGAGTTTAGGGATACAGCCCAATGGGAGAGGAGGAAGGAGGGGCAGGAGAACCAAACAACCAAAAGGGAACCGAAGAACAGAGAGCTTTCCAGCAACTTAGGGAGATTGACAACTCAGGGCAGAGACAATGCATATGATAACGTCAGGGGGAGGAGAAGTCATGAACCAACCTCTAAAACAGGTGATTGACAATCAGACGAGGTGCATTAGAGTAAATTACTCTAACTTGTCAGATTGTCTGGCTCATAGTGATCAGACCACTGTATTTGCTTCAGGCCATGAGTTTGTGGTTCATTCATCAGCCTTATGCGGGGCTGATGCACCACAACAGTATGTCATTTAAGTCTCGCTGTTTGCAAATTTCAGTAATTAAATCCTTATTTATATGAATAGATCTGCTAAAACATGATGGGAGCTGCCTGTGTAAATGGGACTGGAAGATCCCTGCGTCTGCATATCTTGAGAAGTGCAGCTTATGTTGCAGGTGCTCAGACTGAAACACTGCTCTTTTCGACTTGCATTGGATTGTGCCGTGTTACACATCACCAAAAGGAAGGGCGATGGAAGGGAACGGATGTTGCCACGTCTGATTTACATTGCACTTGGTGTTCTCACTGCTCCTGGTGGAAAAACTTCGCAAATTACTGGCTAAACTGTCAGCACATGAAAGTCACATGCAAATAGCTATGTCTCCTTCAAGGCTATGAAGAATCAGGCCCTCGTGTCCTAGTAATCAGGATATGTATCAGATATCCTCTTAGCAGCAAATGGATCATGTGACAAAGACAGAACATGCCTAGTATCTAAGAAAAAAAAGGTAATAAACCTTCATTTATATCATGTATTGGCCCTTTTGGACAATCTTTGGAACATTAGTGATGTCAATCCCATGTGATAGTTGCCTTTTGAAGACCTTCATGCATTTGAAGCTTTTCAAACATTTTTGAAAGAACGTCTACAAAGTCCTGCAAACGCCAAGAGCAGTTGATTTAACACAACTCTAACTAAGGCAAAATGAACTGAAGCAATTTCTCCTGTCCCTGCAGGTACTGTGTTGAAATATTTTATCTGAAGTCTTCAGAACTATCCCATTGAAAATATCTTTTAAAAAGCTTCAGTCTCTTCGTACATCAAAAAAGTGTGCAGTGTATTTGGAGGGAGGGGAAAATCCCTAAAATCAATGTTGTTATTGCAGTCCTAATAGGCTCTGCCATATTTTAGGCAGTCTAGTTTTGATAGCGGCAAATTTCATTAAGATCTATCCTGAGACACCACACAGTTTCAGAACTCTTCAGAAGCCAGAGCTTTCCTTCAAAAACATTTCAAGCAAAGGCTATAAAAATACTACTAGGGATCTTTTTCTTGATAGCAGTGCTACCTCAGGGAAAAGAGTTACTGCAGCCTTTGTAGTTTGGTAATAAGGGGCTACTCTCTGTCCTTTAAAGTGATTTGAGTCAGACCCTTATTTGTTGCATTATATTGTGTTGTGTGTAATATCTGTTTATTGTCTCTGTCTCTTCCCACATATGCCTCTCAAGATGTTTCTGCTGTTACTATATTTTGTTCATTCTAAAATAATCTTGTCAGGTAAGGATATGAAAATTAGAAATAGTGACAAACATGCAGTCTTCATGAGACCTAAGAAATTTATGATTCACATGATTGAATATATATAACATGGTCCGAAGAACAGTATGTGTATTTCTATGAAGTACATAGTGCGTAGGGAATTGCTCAGAAAACTTAGGAAAGTCACATTAAAAATGACAGCTTCTAGGAAGAATAGGAGCAGTCTGCAAAAAGTGTGTTCTCATTCTGGGGGCCGGGAGGGGTTATTATTAATTTGCATCACCTTAATAGGAGGAAGGCTTTCATAGAAGAAAGAGAGAGAAAAAATTATTCCTTTCCAAAAGAGTTATTATTCAAAGAAAACTCCAAGATATTCCAGGATAGATTTGAAAATATTTTTTTTGAAGCAGGTAACTTTCAGTCAGATTGTTGACCAACTGTTGTTGTATTGTGCTTTCCTAACACTGCAGTAAGTACGCATTGTGGGGAGATTATAGTCCATAAACAAAAAATTGGTACCAGCCCATGCTGCAGGATGGCCTCAATACTGCAGAGTCTAAAAGAAAAGAAAAGCATTCACTTCAGAAATAAACATGGCCTATTCAAGAGCTGTGGGTCATGGGGGATTATGCTGAGCCTCCACCCCCCAACACCTGCCACAGCATTACCACCACCAGTGGGAGGAGAACAGAGGACACAGGCAGAGTTCTAGCCCATTTTTTCTCAAGTGTAGGGATTTTTGGTGTGAAATGTGTGCGCTCTTGACTCCGTGATTGGTCCCTCCTGGGGCTGTTCCCAGACCTGTCCCACTGACAGAGCTGCAGAGGCCAGAGAGACAAAAGCAAGTTTCCTGGGGGAGAACTGGCTGGTGTTTGAAGGGCTGGAAAATATGTAAGGAGTCACATTTCATAGCCATTTTGTGACATAATGTTTGGCCAGAAAGTTGTGTCCAGAGCAGCTCTGGTCCTGGAAATACTGTGCCCAAGGTAGTTTGGGTACAAGGCACCTCATGGTGTGCAGGCTGGCACTGCCCGTGCTGCCCATCCCTTCTTGCAAACAAAAAGTTGTTAACCAAGGAAGGTCTCCTTTCACTCAGCACACCTGACTGCTGGAAGCTCATCTCTCTCCTCCTTAGCTATTTCCTTCGTATTCCGCAAGTCCCTCTCCCTCTAAAAAAGCTAGGTGACTTTGTCTGTCATTTGTGTTCTTTTCCTCAATAGCCTTTCCAAGTAATTTATTCCACATGTTTACTACTTCCTGCATATAATGGTAGTGCTGGAGTTCCCTCATGTCTGCATTATATTCTCAGTTTCCTCTTAAAAATATTTCACTATCAACTCATTATTCTTTTCAGTAATGACCAAAACCTCTCTCAATCAACCTCCACATAACCTATTTTCCAAAGAGGATAAAGCCATCTTACCATTTGAGCTCAGTCCTTAATTTTGTTGCTGTCAGTCTGGTATGACTTGTACTATGCTACTTCCACGGTATCACAGCCTACCTGTGGCTAACCTTCCACCACTGAATACAAGCACTCACCTTTTTCTCATGCACACATCTTCATCCAACACTTGTCATTTGCAGCCATGTCACTGTGATGCAGTGAGTCAGGAAATGTGAGGCAGGCTGCTGTTTTGTGCCGCCTTCATGTCTAGGCAATACCATGAGCGATCCAAGAAAGACAGCACATCCCCTGTGAGGCTCAGCCCAGCAAAGGTGAGGTTTCAATGGAAGCTGTAAAATAATAGAAAAATGGGGAAGCATACAGTACCGATGACTCCCTCATAACATAGAACTATAGAATCATAGAATGGTTTGGGTTGGAAAGGACCTTACAGATCATCCAGTTCCAACCCCCCTGTGATGGGCAGGGACACCTTCCACTGACCAGGTTTCTCAGAGACCCATCCAACCTGGCAGTGAACACATTCAGGGATGGGGTGTCCACAAGTTCTCTGGGCAGCCTGTTGCAGTGTCTCACCACCCTCAGAGCAAAGAATTTCTTCACAATATCTAATCTAAACCTACTTTCCTTCAGCTTAAGGCCATTCCCTTTTGTCCCATACATGCCCTTGTGAAAAGTTCCTCTCTTTGTAGGTTCCCTTTAAAAAGTTGAGCTGCTATAAGGTCTCCCTGGAGCCTTCTCTTCTCCAGACTGAATGCCCTCAACTCTCTCAGCCTGTCTTAATAGCAAAGGTGTTCCAGCCCTGTGATGAACTTAGTGGCTCTCCTCTTGACTTGCTTCAGTAGTGCTGGAGGCCCCAGAGCTGGACACAGCACTCCAGGTGGGGTCTCGCCAGAGTGGAGTAAAGGGGCAGAATCACCTCCCATGACCTGCTGGTCATGCCTGTTTAGGTGCAGCCCAGGATGCAGTTGGCTTTCCAGGCTGCAAGCGCACAAAACAGTTACTTTCCCTCTAAGCTCAAATGAGATGTTAACCTGATTCAGATGGAAACACAGACATTTCGTCAAAGAGACAGACAAAATTTTTATGGGATGCCACAGACAGCATGACTAGCCTACCTTTTTCTGTAGAGAAAATAGCAGTATAATGCCAAGTTTTTCTTGAAGCAGACCTAGAGTACTTCGATGTTAACATCTAGCTGAAATGACTTCAGAAAGATTGTGGTTTTATGCAGGCTGAATTTTCAGAACACCTGTATGAAAATCCTAGGAACCCGTTGCTGGAGTTGTATCTGTTGTTTCAGAGGCATGGGAGGGCTGTAGGAATAGATGCTGAGAAATGGCTGACAGCGAACTAACCAGAACAGAGAGCATTGCATTAATGAGCAGCAATTTTTTAAGACATGCTTTGAGTTTTTCATCATGCAATTTTGCTAAAATCATTTTCTCTCTACTTAGATTAAAAGTACTGCAGAGGGAACTTTTAAAATTCATCTCTTTTAAAGAAGTTGTGTCATTTTTATATTTTTCTATATCTGTTACACAGTCATTTACAAGTTGGAAGCTGTATTTTTCCTTTTTTTTTAACCAGTTCTAAAAATTGGAGTGATGAAATACATGAACAAATGAAAAGCCTCATTGTGCATGTAATTGAAAAATTATTTTAAAGTCAACATGTTGTGGCAAATGGCAAGTCTATAGATTGAGAGCAAGAAAAGCCTGTTCTGTCTTCGGATCTTCTGTAATTTTACTTATGAAAATTGCCTCTTAGCAGTTCTTTAGTGGTTTATCTAATTAGTTATATTGATTTTATATTTTTTATGGTGACAGGGCAGGGAAATTATGGTCTTATGAAGTAATAATGAGCTCAGAAGAAAGGGTTAGCTATGATTATATCAGGAGTTAGAAGTAATCTATATCCAACCTCAACAGAGGATTTCACTTACCTAGAAGGTATTTGAGTGGAAAACAGCTTGGTGAGGGCATTAGTGCACACCGAAATCTAGGGTAGATTTGCATACAGTTGAGACAATCAGAAAAGAGGGTGCTTATCATTTTTATGAAATCAAGCCGAATCACCAGAGTACCCCAAACACACAGACTGGCACCAGGCACTCTGTTCTTCTACTTCACAGGGTTTGAAGTAGGTTTCAGTTTCATGTTGCTTATATTGCATCAGACAGCTTCAGAAAACCAGAGAGAAATAAACCACAATGCCACAGTAGTGGAGAATATTTTGCTGTATTTTTTTTCAAAAGACAGTCTCCTGAGCCAGGCATTTGAATCATAAGGACTTCTGGGATGGGATTTTCACTCAGAGATCTCCATTCTTACGTGGATTAAGAGGATTAAAAACCATTAAATGACCATCCTCCAAGTCCCTAAAGCAGATTTGCCTTTTTCTATCCTTCTTCAACTGGGGCAGACTTGGGGGTAACAAAGTACTGCACAAAAGACTCTCTTAGCATGACAAAAGGTGAAACAATCCACTGAACTGCCAATGTACCAGACAATGAAGTCGGTGCAGTCTACTCAGCTCATTTTCATCAGAACAAATGGTATCAAACTTGGCAATGGCATTGTTCTTAAACTTGAACATGGGGCTCTTTTTTTTCCCCTCTTCTTTTTTTTTTTATTTTTTATTTTCCCATCCAAAGCTCAAGGTGTCATATTAATTATTTAAATCTTCAGAAGATTTCAACTGTATCCTCCAAGGCTCTGCTCAGTGCCAGAAGGTCTCCAATCTGCATTAGCTTTTGTTAATTAGAGCTGAAACAAGGACTTTGATCTCAATGAATATAATAACAAAAAAAAAAAGGCAAAACTTCCTGTGTGATTTATCTTTTACCTATTTTCTGCCTTTACTGTTTTTCCACTCTATTAGACTTTGATTTACTTTGTCTGAGTAACATTAAACAACTCGGGTACAAAACAACTTAAACACCTTCAAAAGCCTGACTGAAATGATAGTTAAATGCTACACTAAGTGATCCTGAGTCTTTAAACTTTGAATGAAATTGACACAATTTTACTTCATTTTATTTTATTTTTTGTAAGCAGGGGCTGGTGTCAGGGGGGTGGTGGTTTTTACAGCATGGATGCTTGTCTACTGATGTCAGATATCACAGGTTTTCCTGTTGGGATTGATCTTTCCTCATTAAGAGCCTTGTTTCTAGAGCTATAGTGCTGATAGAACAGAAGGCCAGCAATATTCTACAAGATGTTCCTCATGCATCAGGCTTGCCCTGAGTTTGTAGCGCTGCTTAGATCCGAGAGGGTCACTGCCAGGGCTTGCCTTGTTAAAATTTTTCTCATTAACATTTATCTTATTGAATAGCTCTGAAAGGCAAATTTTTTTAAGCTCAAAAAGAAAAACTAGCAAATTTTAGTGTCAGATGAGGTCTAGTTGTATATTCACTGGAGCAGGAACTTATCGTTATGGTCCCCTAATATGAAAAAAATAATCAAAGAATATCCGAAAATGCTGCAAGTGAAATCTACATCTGAGATTTAGGAGATACATGAGAGTAAATTTTCATTGTGATGGACAAAGAGTTGTGCACGGAGCCTTCATTAATAACAACGCATAGTGCTGAGAATGTGCCCTGTATCTTTTACATAAGGCTCACTACAGAATGGCACAGCCCTAGGAGACTGGTCACTCATGGTTTATCTCATTTTAGGCAGAATAAATTAAAGGATATCTTGTGAATTCTGGGCAGAAAGTAGGAGAGCTGAAGTGAATAATCTCAAAAATAATAGCTAAGAACTCTGATAACCTGCTGGAGGCACCAACTGAAACAAAGGATATTTGTCTAGAAAGAAATGGGATTTTGTTGGGGAAGTTTAAAATGGATTTGGAGAAATTCAGCCAAGGTCTGGCTTCTTCCACAGGGCCAAGGCAGCCTGGGCAATGGTAGCACAGACCCCTTCTGCTCACAGCATCAATGTGCTTCAGCTTCAGGTTGGGAATTCAATAATAGAATTCAAGCAACCTGGTTTAGTGGATGATGTACCAGCCTATGTCAAAGGGGTTGGAACTAGATGATTTTTAAGGTCCCTTCCAACCCAAACCATTCTATGATTCCCACATGCAGGTGTGCCTGGTGTCTCCTTCTCCATCTTCCCCCACCCTTCATACCATCAAATGTTCATGATTTCCAGAGTTTCCCTAAAAGTATGGTGGGAGCCAGTGGCCCTCACTGTGATGTGTAATTTGCCACCTTCCTTAAGTTGCAGTACCAAGCACAGCTCACGTGGTTTTGCTCACAGATGTTGCCTTTTGTGGGTATAAATCTTCCATCTGACACAGTCTTAAAGGATGGGAGCAATGACCACATATTTTAAGCAAAAAGTACTGAAAGCATGTAGAAACCATGCTGAAGCTCCTGCAACACCAAGTGATGTCTGAGTCTGGGGCGCTGCTCCACACACCTGGGCATCCCATCTCCCTCTGCCTTTCCTTGCTCCAAGAATATTGATTCGGGATTTACTTCACTTTCATCTGTCAGCACAGGTTAGTTATGTTCATGTCAATGCCATCACAGGCATATACTCACTGCTTTTCTCACTCAGACTTTGTTTGCCCCACTCTCTGGGCTCAGAACAAGTGCCAGTTGCTGTTCCATGTTTTGCTCCCAAGAGAAGAGGCCATAGTGTCCCCCATAAACAAAGCCAAGACACTTCCGTGACAGTCTGGGAGGGCACAAGGGTGCAGGAGGGTTAGGCTACCCATCAGGCATGTGCTGGGGCTGGGCTGAGTGCTGTGGGTCTTAGCAAAATGTGCACGAGCTATTGCCCCCTCACTGTTTGTGAATCAACACCATACGCTGACTGGAAAAGTCCTAAAATAAATACTTAGGGCTGCCTGCTATCAGAAAGGGCAGGAATTTCAGGAGATACAATTAACTTCCCCAGTGCTGTTCAAAACTCAGGAGATGCTATCCATTAGCCTTCAGAAAAGTTTCCTAGAAACAAACAGTTGAAGTTTCCTTGAGGTTTAGGTTTTGAAGCAAATATCTTTGTTGTTTACCCCAAGCTGCCTTCTGTTTGACAGAAGTCAAGACTGTGATGATAGGATGGGGAGTGACAGGCCATGGTGGGTGTAGAAAATGAGGACAAGTAGCTTAAGTTCCAGGCAAAAGAATGGAGAGAGACTGTGTAGAGAAGTCAAAGCCATGGACTAGGAAAATTATCATTTCTAGCAGTTTTCTGAATGGATATAAGGGCAGGGACATTGCATTCATCAATGCCAGAGAAAAGGTTGTTGAAACAATGGAGACACAACATCAGTTCCATGAAAACCAAAGAAAAAATACTCATTACTAATAAAAATATCCTCAACTCCCAAATCACTAAGGTTTTTCACAGGCCATAAGACTTTTGTTGTTTTACATAGTCTACTTTTTATCATTGAAAAAGATAGGCACTTGTCTGTTATTTTAACCTTCTAATCTTCCATTTTCCGTAAATTATTCTTTGGGGCAAGGAATGGAGAATCATGTTTGATTACTTGACTTCTTTTAGAGACTGTCAATTTGAAGTCTTATTTTCCTATATTTATTCCATTTGAAACCCAGATGATATATCATCTTTTTATGACTTTTTACAGCTATTCTTTTAGATGGGCTCAATAGCATTCTCAATTTAATTCAGTACACCTCCAGATAAAACAACAGTGTATTGCATGTGCATTGCTTTATTTGAAAATGATGTACATGATAATATGTTTCTGTCCGCAGATTGTGTCTGATTTAGCTGACAAAAGATTGCAGCAGTCATTGCGGCCAGAAGCTATTGGAAAGCAGCCAGCATTAATAACAAAATAAATACAAAGCAGAAGCAAGTGATGCCATAAAACACAAGGACAGTGGGTTACACTTTTCTGCTTGAAGTGACATCACATCATGCGTGCAGTGTATTTACCAACATGGCAAAAAGCAACCTCTGGGTTTGAACTTCCCACATGACTAAAATGGCCACATTCTAAGGGGGCCCTCTGGGCTCATCATAATCCTGCCTCAGAAAATAAATGCTTCACATGGCGACAGAAGTCACAGTGGTGACAAGACAAGATAGGAAGGAAGAGTGATTTGACAAAAATCCTCCATGTATATAGGATGGCTTCAGAAGGAAAAACAATTTATCCAAAAGACATTTAATATGAAGATCTGCTATTTTGACTCTTGTTGCTGCCACTCATTGCAAACTTTTTTTTTCGCAGCTGGGAAAAGCCTGATGCCTTGAGCCTTAGTAGAGACAAAAGCACAAGCTAAAGCTCCAGTTTAAATCTAAGAGGTGGGAAAATGCAGATTTCCTTTTGGATCCCCAGAGCAATGGAAGTCTGGCAGAGCAGTGGATAGACTCCCTCTCCCAGTCCCACTGGGCTTTTTTCCTGGGTAGATTATAAAATTTTATAGAGGTTCTATTATGGGGGAAAGGAAAATGGGAGTCCTACCAGCACAAGCCTTAGTGCTGTTGCATGACCTATTACTGCAGCAGTGCCCTCTGCATATATCAAGGGTTTGTAAAATCCAAAGGAGGACCAAAAAACTTCTTGATGTAGTGAGAGTCTAGTACTCTGCATATTTTGAAACTGAAGTAATCTACAAATGCAATGTAGTGTACTGCTGTGATTTAAGTCAGCTACAACTTCATCGTATCTTTGACTGCCAGACTAGAATCACAGAATCACAGAACTGTTAGGGTTTGAAGGGACCTCTGGAGATCACCTGGTTGAACTCCCCTGCCAAGGCAGGGTCACCTGGAGGAGGTGACACAGGAACATGTCCAGGTGGGTTCTGAATGACTCCAGAGAGGGAGAATCCACAGCCTCTCTGGGCAGCCTGTTCCAGTGCTCTGCCACCACCAGGGGAGAGAAGTTCTTCCCCATGTTGAGGTGAAAATTTTTGTGGTTTAGTTTATGGCCATTCCTCCTCATCCTGTCGCTGGGCACCACTGAAGACAGTCTGGCATCATCTTCTTGCCACCCACCTTTGAGACATTTATATGCATTAATGAGGTCCCCTCTTGGTTTTCTCTTCTCCAGACTAAACAGGCCCACCTCCCGCAGGCTCTCCTCATAAGAGACGTGCTCTAGTCCCCTAATCATCTTTGTCACCCTCTGGACCCTCTCCAGTAGCTCCATGTCTTTCTTGTACTGAGGAGCCCAGAACTGGACACAGCACTCCAGAGGTAACCTCATTAGGGCCAAGTAGAGGTGGATGATTACCTCCCTAAACCTGCTGGCCACACTCTTCAGATGCACCCTAGGATACTCCTGGCCCTCCTGGCTGCAAGGCTTTTCAGTAAACCAGCTTCAGAAGATGTGCATGGTTGCACTCAGGTCCTTTTCTTCAAGAACAGGAGTTTATATATTTGGTTAAAGATGATTGATGAGCACATTTCTTTCATTAATGTGACACTACCAAAGTCAAGCAACCACATGTCTTTGCACTCCTCCACACCTGCTAGCAGGATCCTATCAACTGCAAGGCTCTCCCAGGAATTTGCTTTAAAATGCTTCTCAGTGCTGAAGGGCATAACCATTTTCTCTGAGATCCATTTGAACCAGCTTCTCTTCAACCACATCTTTCTGTTTCCATGATAACTGGAGTCAGTGTCTGTTTCAAATAGAGAGCAACATGCATCATCAGCATCCTGTCTGTATTTATGCCTGCAGCATATCATAAAGTCTCCTAGAGGTTTAAAGTTGATATGTAGCAGATGCTGACCATGTTGGGGCTATTCAGTTGTAACTGGTAGCATGATTTCCACCCACTCTTTTATCTTGAGCAGCAATAGTCTAGTGAATTAACTATTAATAGCTTTTCATTAGTTTTGAATTGCAATAGCTGCTAGAATTAGGGACATTCATTGCCCCACAGTTTGCAGCTGTTGGATGCAGCAAGTAAAGATGAAAGAGATAAAATGAAGAGACCATGGAGACATAAGGAGACAAAAGGAGGAGACAAAGTAGTTCCTCTTGCAGAATGAAGATCAGCATCAAAATTACTAATAAGACAGCCTGATCACTCCTCAGTGCTTTGAAAGGCTGTGGCAGAAGGAAAGCTTGAGGAGGGGTTTGAAAAAGAACAGTAGTTTGTTAGGTGTTTTTATTGTGGGTACAAACATATAATGGTAGCACACATACAATCCAGAACACTGCTGAAAAGAGGAAAGGGAAGGGTGAGAAGCACAGCAGTATATTTGTGTTGCTTTGGACAGCAAATTAGTCAATGAGTAGCCTTTAGGTGTTGCTTTTCCTCTCATTTCCAAGCTATGTCATCAAATCAAGACAAATCCCCTTTCATTTGAGCCACATAATGAATTTTATTCATCTTAAGGCAACCTTTCTTTCAAAGTATCCTGCCTACTTGTTGGGCCACTCTGAAGTTAAGAATTCTTTCATGCAGATTAAGCAGCAGCCACTCTATTACTCTAGGTCATATGCCTTTTTCTTCTCAGATCTCTCTAAAAGTAAAACAGGTTCTCAGCTCCACCACTTTCACCTCAAAAAGCTTCCTTCTATCCTCTCCTTGCTGTCTTGATCAGTCTGCGTCCCTCAGGTAACCCAACAGATTCCTTATGGCATGTGTCAGTGATCAGTCAAATCAGCTGCCATGGGAACACTTCTGTAGTGTCAGATCTCCCTGAGTGAACCACAATTGCAAGTGCCATTGCTGAAAGACCTCCAATGCTTCTGGACTGGTTCACATTCAGGATGCTGAGCTGTGCCACTTCCACTGGTGATTCCTTTGCTGAGCCTCTGGCCATGCTGGGCCAGACATGTTTTGGTACCAAAAAAAGTTAAAAAATTATTATTCTCACTGTTGTCATCTGTACTAGATACACTGGAGTTCTCTCAAATGAAATACAAGGCTCTGTAGTGACATCAGAGTTTTAAGTCAGTAGACTTAATCACCTCCTTCCCCATAACTTATACACAAGGTGGGAGACACTGGGAGTATCAAAGGAGAAATGACTGCTCTCCACAAAGGAGGTCTATGAAAGGCAGATACCCTTCAGAGAATAATTCTTCTGCGTTTTAACACATATTTTGCAACATAAACAATAACCCCCTGGAAAATTATATTCTGTATAGTCTATGTGTGGTATACTTTCAGATGTTCTCAACTTCTCGTTCTTCTAATGACTGAAGAGATGAGTAGATATACCAAGAAGTGAAGAGAAAAAAGGTCTGGTCAGTCATTTGGTCTATGTAGCCATACATAAAGCTATCAGCTAGCACAGAAAAGGCTAAAAACATTAGAAACACACAAAATGTCCCTACCCAACCAGCCTTCCAACAGGCAAATAATTTCTCACAGATAAAACTGCCAGGGAAAATTAGTATTCTGGAAATCCTCTGCAAAGAGCAGGAGTTTTCTGGAGTGACGTTTACATGCTTGGAATACATCACTGCACATTTTTATTCTGGAACTACCTTGAAATCCAAGTCAAACCCCCTGTCGTGTCAGCTCTAGGCAAACACAGCAGGAAGCACTGGTCTCTTTCTCAAAGAGCCCCTGCTACAATACAACAAAGCAAGGCAGAGCCCACAGGAATTGTTGCATAACTCTTGCATCTTCTTCAGGTTCTTTCCATGTTTTCATCACCTTGTAACTCACACGCTTTTCAGCAGAGACCTCAGCAGCAGGACTGTCATCTCTTGCTGCTGAGGGACACACCCACATTACACGTCTTATTCTTTCCCTTAAAAGTGCCTGAATTTCAGAGAGGAACATGAAGTTTATGATAGCTCCAAGTTCCTCATGGAGATTGTGGAGAAGTCCTCAAGAAAGCTGGTTTTAGTCCATTGACTCACTTCACTCTTACAGTGCACAGCTCAAATTTTATTCAAAAAGAAAAACTACCATCCTGGAGCATACATATAGACTTTTAAATAAAGTGACTCCAAGTCTTCATGCACTATGAATGTAAGGATAAGGCAATGAGAAGGCCAGAGGACAGTACGTGTGCTGCTTTAGAAGGTGTCTACTTAAGTTTAATGAACTGGGATCACAGCATAACAGCTGCTGGGCCACTTTTTTTCTAGGTCTATTTTTTTTTTTAACATAGAGTGTATTGTCTTTGGCTTATCCATGTATCCATGCATCCTTTTCCATGCAAATACAAAAAAAAATGACCTGCAGTTGACATGACGTTTGGTTAAGGACAAAATAAATTCTCAAGTTTATTTTTTGCATGTTTTCAGCACTCTATTCCTAATGATCAGTTTGCCTGGTTACTCCCTTCCCTTACTGAGAGATTAACAGACATCCACCTAGCGAGTTGCTATCCTCCTCACTCTGTCCTCCTCAGTGGAAATCTAGGCCAAGAACAGAGTGGATTTTATCTCTTTTCCTATAGATATTTGAAGTCCTAAGCAGAGGGAGAGCCTCCCTCCTCTGACATGAAAGAGGCATGTCAATCTTTATCACTTTACAGGGTAGAATTACAGAGAGTAAAAAGGCAAGAGAGTCAGAAAATCAGATTATGAGAAAGTGTGCTGAAGGTAAAGCAGAGCTCTTTAAGAGAAGCAAATATAGTCCATTCACTTTCCTTAGTTCTGTGAGCATTTCTTCTCACTTTTGCCAAAGTATGCATTTCATATTGGCTGTTTAACAACTCTCACACCATTGCTTCCCCCAGCTCATCCATCCCCACACCCCTCTCTTGCCCATCCTGTCACGTCTGAGTAAGGCTGCTTATTTAAATGTTGCCTTTGCGGGTGCTTTTGTTTGTGTTTTTGGAAGGGATGATGAGCTGCGGTGGAAAGATCAATTATTCCTTTATTGGAGGTTCTTATCCAAGAGTTCATTTAACCTGTTTTGAATGTGTTGCTGACTCAGAGGAATTAAGCTGGAAGATAGCCAAGGACTGAACAGAAAGTTAAGACACAATGAAGTTAATAGGCTCTCATTGGCTCCTATTGTTAGAACTAGCCTTAAAAACAAAAACAAACGCACATGCAAGTCTGGTTTCCTGTGTGGTGAGCTGAGTGCTTTACAGGGACTTCCATTATGTCATGATTCATTATTTCCTCCTCTCAGCCTAAATGGAGCCTGAAAGTAGAATTAATAGCGAAAGGATCTTCATTAAATAGGCTCTTCTGAAAAGTAGCTGATGAGGATAGTGTCTTTAATGGAAGGGTTCTCATTTTAGCACTCTTTCTTTATTTATAGAGTAATGTACCTGCACACAGCACTTTAAAACATCTCCCTTTTGAAAAAGTCTGATACAGACAGAGATAATATAGTTCAGTGGTAATTAAGTCGGCCCATGTGGGAGCAACAGTGGCAACAGAATAAAAATCGGGAGCTTTATGCTTCTCCAGACTTGTAGAGCAGTTCCATAAAACTCAACAGAGAAGATCCCTGCTATAATACATTGAGCTCAAAATTATTTAGAGAGTTTTACATTCTGTATTAAATTCTTTGTCCTATAAGGAATCAGACATGATCTCTTCATCCAGAAGGTTATAGCCTACTCATAATAACATTTAGGCTGTTTTGTAAGTCAAAGGTACAGCTCTCCCTACACGTACTCCAGACCATATGGATAACTGTCTGGGAACGATTCACATTCGCCTCTGCTTCCACTTAAGGTTGAGACCCTAGGGTGGGTTCTTCATCTGATCAACAGGATTTTCAGTTGCTTCCCATTTGGAAATTCATCAGTCAGAGGTGGAAGGCAAAGGGAAGCTGAAAGCAGCAGAATGTGCCACTGTCACAGCTGAAGTATCCCTTGTTTTTCCTCTGCAGACAGTTGACAATTACCCCATTTTATCAGGTGGTCTGTATGCTGCACAAGCCCAAGCACTGTGCCCCCAATTAGCATCTTGTCAATTATAAAGTAGTAAGGGATACTAAATGCATTTGTTTCAAAAGCTCATCTCTGAAGAGTGCGTTTCTGCATGTCACTTCTCAGAATCCATATTTTCAGTTTCTGCATCGCAGTTTGTCTAAAATATTTGCAACCTTTTTCTCCCTCTCTTTAAAAAGAGTGGGTCGCTATTTAATCACAATTTCTCTCCTTGTTGTCTGCCTCACTCAAGCCCATGTTACGAACCCCTGCTGGCTTAGTACAGTAAATAAAGCAAGGTTTGGTTGCTTTTGTGCCACCAGTCATCAACCCACCTTTCAGTCCCACTCAAGCAGTTGTGAGTGAACTAAGGATACAGAAGATTATCTTGCAAGACATTTGGCCAGCATTGCTTTCTTTTGGAAAATTAGTTTTGCTTGTTGGATGTGCCAGTTCCCTACTCTAGGACCCATCTCTACAAGGAAATCTTTTAATTACCTCTTCCCCCCAAATGACAGCTTTCACCACTGGAGTTGAGTTCTTGGACATTAGCAATTGAATAGGAAGCCTTCATACTGTATATCATTTTAATCTTTCATGTTTAAGTAAGCCAGATGGCTTATTATTGCAAGCTCTGTTTCAAAAAGGCACAAACTTTCTATCAGAGGATTTGTAAGATGATAGTAAAAAAGGGAGATTTTGCATCACACAAAATAGCCTGAATTTTAATTGCACATCATAGTTTGGCAGCAATTTTCCCGTAATTACCATTCCTGCTAAATGAATAGGTGGATTAAATGGATAACTAAAATGGCATTGAAACTTCCTAGAATGGAGATTTATCCTCTAATGTATGGAATAGCTAAGTAAAGTTGTCAGTTGCTCGGGTGTAATTCACGCAGTTTTAACGTTTCTCCTCAGCAGAGGACCTGCTTTACTAGCAATAAAACCTTACCTATTATTGGTTAGGCTTTTTTGCTATTGCTGTTTTATCCCAGCATTTCAGATGTGTCAGATGTCATTTAGCATCTTACACAGGGTAGCTTTTGATTGATTAAGTTGAAAAATAAAAGCATTTGGGCCTTGGCTGCGTTCCTTCCAAACGCTTGAGAGTATCATTCCTGTTTTTCTTACTGGGGGTGTAATCCCACAGTCATTTATCCTTATAACATAGCTTCTGTACCCAGACATGTATGTCATCACAAAAAAAAAAGACAAAAAAGATAGCTCAGACATGTTGTGCCTCTCCTGAGCATGAGCAATGGCAACCTGGAAATCCTTGCGCTTTAAACACATTCAGAAACACGCTAATGTTGCCACATCAAGTGAGGAACGATGAAATCATTACTGAAAACACTGGGATGTCAGAACATATTCTTGCTCAAATGTATAAGGACTTTGTAAAAGCCAAGCGTACTGAAAAGACCAAATATAACTAAAAATGTGGATTTGTGGAACTATATTATATATAATAGTCCTAACCAAATATCACATGATGAATAACAAATGCTGGTATTATTTAGCTGTTTTAACCCCTCTATAGCAATATCTAGGATTCATCCTGCATCCTTTGAATTCAAGGAAAAAAATAAAAACTCTTTATTCTCTCTTATACAAGACCAGTCTGTTCAGGCAATTGCTTAGGTGCCCTAAGGTGTCTTTTAATATTATTTACATCTTCTGCATGGCTTCTTGCTACTGCCAAAGTGGGGTAAAGGGCATTGCATGTCAAAGGGAATCAGGCCATTTGACAGAATGACAGTCATTGACTGTCACTGAACTTGTGATACACAGTGTGCAGAGGCAGGTATGACAGCAGTACTGAGCTGTCGGTCTGAGACGTTAAGTTCTTCTTTCACTGAGAAGATGTGACAGTGCTGATACATTTGCACACATGAAGTTCATATCTTAATCATGATGGTGGCATTCAGTGGCATTCATCCCACTTAATTTTACCTGTCTATAGACCAGGCTAAAGCAGCTGTGTGAACATCCTCTAGAGTAAACAGAGGGATCAATACCTTGAGCCTTGATAGTGGACATCATTTTTAGGATATGATGAATCATCCTGGGGTGGATGTGGAGTATAGATGCTATCTAGATGACTGCCTCAGACTAGTTTCCTATGTCATAAGTAGCCAAAACAGGCAAGAAAGTCAGATATACATCACAGCAGGTGTGTTATTTTAGAACTCCAAAGGGATTGGAGTCTTTTACTCCTTCTACAACTAACTACAATCAGTTCACAAAGGAATACATATCCTCTCAGCTGAAAGTCAGTGATCAGTAAAAGGGAAGTCATTCTCTATTTTTTGGTAAATTTTTAGACATATTACTTGTGCTGTCTGAGCATCTGCCATTCAGCAGCTCTGGTTTACTTTAGGGAAAGGGGGAAAAGGAGTTAGCAGAAAATGACAGGCACAGTTAAAATGCTTTGCTGAAAGTGAAGAGATTTTAGCAGGGCTTCTGAGGGACTCAATCACATCTTCCACATCCTAATAATTTTGGTGTGTCTGGACGAATTTAAAGCCTGTTTGACAGAGCAGGAGATAGCATCCTCAAAGATACTGTGTTGCTGTCACTGCCACAGAAGTTGGTGGTCAGGCAGAAGACAGAAAACGAAACCACCAGCCCCTCAAGAGAGAAACGCTGAAGGAGTTCACCAACAGGATGTGTGGCAGCTGAACATGGGGACATCTCCAGGACACACAGCACAGAGCAGGGACCTGCCTTTCCCAGCTGGGATTTATTTGGCTTGCAAGGAGCTGGGGAAGCCCCATGCCAGGCTAGGAGTCAGTCTGTGCCTCAGAGCAAACCCTCATCCTCTCCTACCATCAGCTTTTCTCATCAGTACATGTCAGTCACTCTGGATAATCCCAAACTGAGCTCCAAAGAAATCAGCCCAGGATGGACAACACTGTAGCCAAAGCATTGCAGAAAAAAAGCAAAATAAACTAGTTGTCCTTCTTTATTTTATGCAAAGCAGTCCATAAAGTAATTTTTTTAAATGGACTGACAATACCTCTTTTTTTCCCTAATTACAAAGTTATTAATGTGGCATGTCATACCCAATGTTAACAAATTGCCTGAGCCAACAATCTGAGAAGGTCGTGGTTGTCGTCTCACAGTTTGAGTTGTAGCCTTCTAAGGACTCATTCTGCTTGAAAAAAATAATTGATCACAGAAGTGGCTTAAACAGTCAAAAGCTTAATGTTAATGTTGGCAAGCCATGCAAAAGTGAAAGGAAAACTTTTAAGAAATTAGGTAAAAAAATTAGGTAGCTAATACTCTCAACTGCCCAAGCCTTATTTTCTTAAGAAGTTTAAGTCATGTTGAAGTCTATTATACATATTAACAAAGAGTTTATGTCACACTCAAAGTAGATGCTTTCCAAGTGAGATATAGCACTGTAAAGCGAAGCCCATTACTGCACCTCTGGGAACAATGACACTATCACAGATTTCAGCTCCAGCTTTCTGCTCTTTCCAGACAGGAGCACTGGCTTTAACACAATCATGGCATTGAAGAAGCAAAGCACTCTGAAGCTAACAAATCTGAGAGCAGACGCTTTCCAGCGTTATCCAGTATTGTCATTGCACAGAGTGGTGGCAAAGATCAGCTGCTCTCCACCACAGTTGTGTTTTCCTGGTGTGCCATCCACTGCCTGTGAGATGAGAATGCTGCCTGCATGTGGAGTCACTGTTCTTGTAAATATGCTGGGGCTACTTTGCCTTGCTTTTAGAAAACATTAAAAATAGTGTCTAAAATACTCACTAGACCTGACTCAGCGTGTGAGTCTATCTGGGACTTATCCTGCAAACCTCAATGGGGAAAACAAAACCAACAGAAAAACCCCAAACATGCCTCCTTTTTGAAACCCTGGACAAAGTAGATGAGATCTTTTGAAAACAGTCTGATCTTCTGGATCCACTGACACACTGGATTGGCTTGCAAGGCTAGAGCTTAAGTCTGTGTACAGGTTATGTGCCATTTGGAAACTGATACAGTTAATGAATGCAATTCCTCTACTGCATGAGCAGTTGTGCCAGGAGTAATCCTGTTATGTGGTTATGTTGGTAGAAAGTCCTGTAATAACAAGATGTAAAAATTCAGAACACTCTTCAAAGAAGCAGAACAATTAGATTTTGAGCTTTCTGGTGGCTAGAAATACATATGGTTTGCAAATCTGAGAGTCCACAATTTCTTGAAAATACCTATTAAAAGAGTTTTGTTAAAACCAACTAAATATCCCCCTGTTGTATTTGAAGTCCAAAAATCCATCTGTCCAAGTGTTTTAAACTGCCAGGCATCAAAAGGTTTGCTGAGTGCCATCCACACAAAACCTATAGTAATTGCAGCCCTCTGTCAGTGCATGGTAACCAAAGAGTGAGATTAACTGGTGGTGGCCAAAAACAAAATGAAGTCCACCAATCTGTAATATTTTCATTGTCCAATTAGAAAGTCATGAAATTGCAAATGTACAGTGAGAGAGAACTAAATCTGATTAAAAAAAAATTCACTTCTGATACTTCATGATATTGACAGTGGTTTTGTTGAAAGAACTTGAGGGGTGTTCTTTCTTTCAAGCATATATGGTTTTTTAATAAAATTATTTATTTTCTATTTTCCCCTTTAAAAAACCAAATATCCAACCCTTCCTACATATGTGAATAGAGAACAAATTGACACACAAGCCAGGACTCTCAAATAGAGCTATTTTTGAATGTGACTGTAAAGGAAAATAATGGGCAAAACGAGTTTTTATAAATTATGTGCCTGTACCTGCACAGAGTATTTCCTCAACCCATTTCAAAGCTAAATTTATGTGCCAAGTGATCTGCTTTTATATGCATTTTTCTCTCAACCCCAGACAAGAAAATCTCTGCTCAGAGAGAATTGTGAATTAAGATGACAAGGCTCCAATAGATTATGAAATTTTGGCAAAGCTCTTCCCAGGAACTCAGAAGTTAGCGATGGAAGTCCAAGTGCCCAATGCCTGCTCCTCACATCTGCCTGTCCCACAGCAGAGTTTTTCAGGGATTGCTTCAACTGGTGGACATGGATAGGGAAACGACACAAGGCCAGAGCAAAAGGGGAGTGCTCAGGCTCTCACAGTGTGGCGGTGTCCTCATGGCCATTGTAAGCACAGCACAAAGAGGCAAACAAAACCCTCTCTGTCCCTGTTAAAAAAGGCAGCCCAAGTCACAGACCTCGCCACCCACCAGCACCGAGACGAGCAGATCAAATGTCTTGGGGTCAGAGGCACGCATTTCATGTGCCAATGGGCAGGAAGATGAGGCTCCCTGAAACAGCCCAGAATCTGACAGAAAACTGATTTTTTTTTTTTTTTTTTTTCTGTAGAAATCAGTGCAGCCCAGCCTATTACGGGACAAGTTAAATAAATCTTTCAAGGGCACACTGTGGAAGTTACGTTTTCAGCAACCAACCTGTGTGGAAATCCCACACCAAGCCCCATCTATCTTGATAATGCAGAGTATCTACAGCTGAAAGCAGTTTAACAACTGCAAAACAACTGGTTGCTGAAGGGGAAAAAAACTGTAATAAAAATAAAGGAGGCTTTAGGGAACAGCAATCATTTTCAAACATTGTAATAGTTAAACCATTTTAACCTTACATCCATTACTTGCAAACAAATGTGACATTATGAATCAATTGCAGTTATGTTGTTAATAGACTTTATTAATACCAAGGAAAAATAATATACAGAGTATCCTCAATGGATGTATAACTACCCTCTCAAATGGAGTTTCCTGATATTTTAAATGAATGGTGGTGTTTATTTTGGCAGCAGCATCACATAACTAATGCTTCATATTACACACAAAAAAGATTTTGGTGCCATTCCTTAAATGAAATGTTTCATTTCAATAAAAGCTTGTAATTGTAACACTTAAATGCTATCATTAATAGCAAAAAGAAAGTTCTCCCAGCAACATTAAAGAGTGAACTTCCCCACTCTTTCCTCTATTATAGCCAATGTCTTTTTATTGTCTGTTTTCATCTCCATTTTACTTTATCTGCCAAACTACTTTGCATTTCAAGACATTTCCACTCACCTTGAGTTCTTGGTTCAAAAAGAAACAATAAAGTTTAATCTTTTCACTTGACAATGATGTATGGGTCTGCTGAAAAACACTTTTCAGGTATTATCATTAAAAAGTCTCTCTTTTTTTAGTTTCTCTTCAACTCTTGATACACAGAGAAATACAAGATGTCACACACGTGAGGGCTTTTATCAAAGCTCCTAATAATACCACTTAATTAGAAACCAAAGCTCACTAATGTTCCTTCTGAGAGCTCCTCAGAATAGTCTTTCTCTGGCTTTAGTCATTTCTCTTCAGCTAAACATTGTCTAATGACTTTATTAGTGATTTCAAAGGCTAGCAAAGGCTACCACTCCACTCTTTTCTTTCCAGATTACATCTTGTTGGTCAGGGAATTTGCTGAGCTAGACCATCACACAACTGGTTTGAATTAGGAATTTTTTTTCCCCCCCTCTTGCAGTTAGCTACTTATTAGCATTTGTCATAACAAAGGGAAAACGCAGCCTCTGAATGTTTAATATTGTTCAGCATTCTCTGAGAAACACAGTCAAACAGTGAAAATACACCAATTGTTCCCTTCTCTGGAACGTACAGTACTGCTGAAACCCCACTGGGGTTACTTAAACTAAATGCTTTAACTTAATCAGACTGATCACATAACTGTGTTAAAGTTATTTAACTTTTTGTATTTTCATAAGAGCTTTGGAAAGAATTTTTTAAATGTATGATTCGTTATGCAGGAGCCATTCATGAGCCCGGCAGCCAATGCAAACATACTGCCTCACCAAATAAATGAAAACTGCCTGACTGATAATAAAAAAGGTTTGGGTGGTATTTTTTTTTTCCTTGAGAAAACTGTCACTTAAATATATAAGGTTACCAGTTCTATTTCCAGATATTTACCAAATCTGGGGGCATCTATTAACAAGAAGGAAAATGACATTTCAACTGAAGGCTCTTAAACTTACATCCAACTACACAAAACTAAAATACTCAGAGGATGAAAGCTTGGTTTCTACAGTGGACTGATTTCCCTAAGAACATAAAGAGGATTGCAGCCATGCAGTCCTTATGCTAAAAGTCACTGCTTCATCCTAAATAAAAAGGCAAAATCAGATGCCGAAGAAGAAAGCGGGACTGTGGAAGGAGATACGTTAATTACACTAAAAAGAAGTTTTGCCTTTACAGCCCCTCAAATGTGAGCTGTGGATCTATCATTTCAGCTGAAAGATACATTCCATTCTGCACAGCGCTGGAGCTGAACTCCCTCTCTCTCACTCATTTACTATTCAGAAACACTTAAGAAATTATTACCACATGTCCAGGAGTCACTCATGATGATGACCACTAATGCCATTCCTCTTGTTACAGTATTAACTCAAAATATACCACTGTTGTCTTTGATTAGCATGAGCAAAGCTAAGAACAAAGACATACCACTGACATAATGACAGTTTTATGGCTCCCGTCTGAAAAAAACTGTGCTCATTAGCATCCAAAATATAAAACACTCTCTTCAATACTTCAGCGTAAAGAGACGTAATCTTCTTTTTGCCGAGAAACCTCAAAACCACTGACAAGTTACTTATTTCCTGAAACACACATCTGGGGTACTTGCTAAATATGGAAATTAAAATACAAGGTAATCAGGGCCAAAGAAATATTCCTCCTTCAAGCTCAGGACAAACCTTTTCTTCTGGACCAACTGTCTCCCCAAAACAACTCACATGAAGACATTCAAGGTGCCTCACTGCAAAGAATCTACAAGTGTCTGCAGGAACCAGCCCAGGAACTCAAACCCACCAGACACACCTGGAAACAGATCAGCCTTTTGGCTTTTTAATATGCATTGCAAAAGAGGACACCTTCAGTTTATTTCTGTAAAGTCTTTCCCTCCTTTCTGTCCTCTGGAAGAAGAATCCTTACAGATTTCCCACCAGGTCCCTCTGAAGTCCAGTTCAATAACCTCTTTATAAAATGTTTCCTTTAAGCATGACAGAAGCTGTTATTTATTTGCTTTAAAGTGTTTAAGCTAATGAGGTATGAGCACATCTGCAATAAGTAAAAATAACACGCACCTCATTGATATTAATTAGCTGAATGAACTCCCATCCAGAGATACTTAGCTCCCTTCTTTATTCCTTTGCTCTGTGCAGAGATGGACCAGAAGGGTGGGAAGATCATATTTCAGAGTTGAGGGCCTGTAGCCAAGAATACGCAATTTCTGGTCCCCAGATGTTGCTACACAGGGAGCCCCATCCCCTCACTGCCACATGCAGACATCTCCCACAGTTGTCCTAGGGAGTTATGTGCATGGAACAGCAAAGCTCAGCAGGGCCTGGACTCTGCTGGTGAGGATGTCGGCATGAGTCCAGCATCATCGTGGTGCCACAGTGGCTCATCACAAAACCTGCACAGGGCTGCGAGATCAAAACAAACATGGTGGGTTGCATGTGGAAATAAACAGAAAGAGAAGGCAGCCACCAAAAAAGGATTTTACATGTTCCTCACAGATAATGCCAACCAGAAGTAAGCCTCATTTTGCACTTGTCTGGGTTTGCAAATTGAAGATGTACCATGTGCAAAACCTCTGCAAGTGAAACGGTCTGATGCTTGAATAAAGTAGCGTTGCACTTGACCTCTCCTGCCAGTCCTAACAGAGAGGCAATCAGTCATTTCTAGATAAAATCACTACTGTCAGTGAAGAAAGACAAAATTTCTTCAACCACTTGTGTGTTCTGCCTTCAAGTGAAGGAAGTTAGCAGACAGTGTGCTAACTGCTATCCTCAATAAACCATACAAAAACAAAACTCTTTTATGAATTAATTTGTAGGTATGAGAAACTGGGAGAAGACTGGTGAGTTTGTGTGGCAGTGATGGTGGCAGTAGGGTAAGTGCTTCCTACATGAATGCTGCACCTTGGGAGTCCTGTTCTCTGAGCTTTTGGGGAAAAAATGGGATTATAGAGCTCCTGATCCTTTTGGGGCAGGAGGGGCTGTTTCTGCAAAGAGCTATTGGGAGTGCCATGTAAATGCAGACTCCAGAAGGAAGATTTTAACAACCCCTTTTGACTCATCAGGTAAGTAGTGAGCAGGACAGCTGCTGGAGAGAGATGAGAGAATGGGAGGGGAAACTCTTCCAAGAGTACAAGGATCCAGAAGTGCTTTTCTTACCAGTAAGATGACAAATGGAAAGAAAGGCAGACTGTGGGAAGCAAAGCAGAGTACATCAGCTTGCTCTAGCAGATCTGCTTTAGGTCTTGTCATGAGACCAAAAAGAGCAGGACTGCTCCAAAAGACCTTCAGAAGAGCACCAGCCACACTTTGGAGCTGGGTACAGCCCATGGCACAGACCAGGGTGCAAACAGTAGGCATCCATCAGGCATGAAAGCAGAAAAGTGCTGGGGTTCTCCAGGGCATCTGGGCAAGCAGGCAGTGCTCTGACTGCTCAGTGAGTAT
>VZTE01003427.1:646751-658116 GCA_013397775.1 Eulacestoma nigropectus | reverse complement strand
AAAAAAAAAAACACCAAAAAAAACACCTCTGCTCGTCAGCAGACCTATTCAGTTTGAATAAGCCCAGGTGTTGTTCTGACAAGCAGGCTGCCCAGAGCCTTCTGCTCTGCTTCTTCCTATGGAAGGAGTGAGCTTGCTTGAGGACATATCTACACGAATTTTTAAAATAACATTCTGCTTATGAATAAAACCAGTGAGGAGTCCACAGTCAGAGGAATCAATAACCTAATTAGTAATTAGTGCTAATTAGAGATGTATTAGTTCAAGCTACTCATAAATGTTCAAGTAATGCCAAGCCACTCATGAGAATACCAATACAGCATTTAGTTAAAACAAAATACCATGTGTACTGCTCCCCAGGATTTGAGCTTTCATTACCACAGGCTCCAATCTTTCTTCCAAACAGAAAAGACACTAATGAATGGTATACAGATTGTGTGTGAGAAGAACATCAGTTTTTATTCAGCAAGATGAGAGAGACTTAAACCAGAATTAAAGATAAATTACATGCGAGGGATCAAGTTTTGCTCTCATTTACACTGATGTAAATCTGGAGTTGCTCTGTTAACTTCAGTTGTGTTGATTTCGATGATTGCATATTTATATTAATGATACTGAGCAAATACTAAAAGCAGTGGGGGAAAAAAAAGACTAGCATTTTTTTCTTTAGCAGACTCTGTGTCATCTGCTGCCTGGAATTTAACAGAGATGAGTAACTGAATTTTTGTAGTTGAAATGTTTGCATATGTCAGTTGTAATGAGTCCAACAACTTGGGTTTGAATGTACAGAGCCATTTACAAGGTTTCAATTCAGTGTACAGACACATTATCTTATATATCCAATTTTGCTAGAAAATGGTTACACTTTTGGACACCCATAATCTTCTGCACCTCGTATTATTGGAGCATCTGTGGAAGTAGCAATGACAGTTCTTTGAAAGATAGCTCCTGAAAAAACACCACCATTAAAAAACCAAACAAAAACCCAAGAAGGACAAATAAAGGAAATATGATTAGAAATGAGATCTCTCAGAAGAAATCAGCAGATTAAAATAAATTCCAACAGAAACAAAAGTAAACTCAGGAAGATCAAAACAGAGAAGTCAATATACTGAAGGCTTCAATCAAATTAAGGAGTTTAATACTGACACTGTCACACAGAGGGATGCTCTCCCTGGATGAGATCCTGGGCTTGCAGACATGGTAGGATGGACACCAATGCCCTTTGTTGCAGCTTCCCAACTCCAGCAGTGATGGAGCTGCAGGATGAGATGGACCTGCTGGCAGGGAGGTTCTCTGCCCTACACATGCTGTGCTGCACTGGTCTGCCCATGCAGATGTCTCAGCTGCTCTCATGCAGTCCAGATGCCCCCAGGTGCTACACGGTGGCAGATTAATGCCCCCAGGAAGATCACCTGGCACTTCTGTGGGCAGTGCTCCTCTGGGAAATCGATGCGGGAGCATGCTTGAAAAGCCGGGATGTGGCTGGTTCCATGGGGACATGAGGTCGGGCCTGTTTAAATAAGATCCCACACGGACCCGGGTCTGTCCCTGTCCCTGACACATGATTTCACTGGCTGCAGTTGTTAGCACACATGCTTTCCACATGGTTCATGCTCTCCCAGGGAGACATTATCTCGAGGAGAGACCATGGGGGTTAAATTAGCATCTGGGCTACCTGCTGTGTTCTTAGCCATCCAGCAAAATTCTGTACGCAAACACTAGGAAACAACAGCTCTCATATCTTGTGAACCCACTTTTCTTCTATTTTCAGTCATACACATCATCTCTAATTGGTGTTCCTCCACCAAACCAGCAGTTGCTTACCAGCAGTGTTAGGATAGTGCTCTGAGAAGAGGCTAATGATCCTCAGTGCTGTGATGCACCTGAAATACGGAGGAAAAGCAGACCCACAGTCATCAGGTTGGTTTAACTACAGGTTTGGGGACCTCACAATTTCCCCAGGCACTCTGCTAGCAACAAGAAGCATCATCCCTCAATCCACTCAGCCCAGCAAGGAGGCTCAAGCAGCTTTCCCCTTTTGCCCCAGTCATGGCAGAAACAATTGCCATCCAGGGACATGCCCTTCCCAGCACCTCTCTGCCCTAACCAGCACCTCAGCAGCAGACAACATGCACCTACACCTCTGGCCTGGGCTGACAGCAGATACTGTAGAGCATCCCCTTTTTGGGGTGTGCTCTTACAAAGCATCCTCCTGGTCACCCCAGAGACCCCCTCTTGTCAATCCGGACAGGGCTCTCCCCTGGATTGACGAATCAGAATCGGAGGGTGGATCTCTGGGCAGTTCCCAAGTTTAAGCCTCGTGCCCCCCCCAAAGCTAGCCATGCCTCTTCTTCCAGAACCCTCCAAGCCGCTCGGCACCCCATAGGTGCATGCTGACGGTCTCCCCCTTGTTATCACCCTGTTGGTTGATTGTACCCTGGTTCCTCCCAGTTCCCCCCTTCCTATTGATTCTTGCCCTAAACTCCACCCTGTTTTCCTCACCTTAAAACCCTCGGCGCGGGTCCTCTCCGGGAGGTGTCGCTTCCACCCGGATCCGGCTAATAAAACCTGGTGTGGTCTAAGGAAGGATACCCCTCCTCGTTCGTTCTTTGTCTCCGGGGTCTTTGGGCTTTCACCACCTCCTCCTCTGCCCTGAGGAGCGCGTGCAGCTGCCCGCTTGCGCGAAGCCCCAGCAGCGGCGGCTGCGGAACCGAAGGGGCGGAACTCGTGGCTGCAGGCTGAATCCTGGGTCGACTGCCTAGCCCTGACAAAGGGGTCTGGGGGCAGCTAGCCCCGGTCGCGGAACCATCGCCTCATGTGCCCTGTCCCTCCTCTGCAAAGAAATCCCCCACAAGCTAGGTTCCACCCATAGGTCACCAGGAGAGCCCAGATTTTTGCAGAGTATCTAGATACCTAACCCTAGACAGCTTGTGGGATTGCTGGTATGAGATTTTCCTGTGAGTTTAGTGGCTAGATATTTTTGAAACCCCCACTAGGTCAGCCTCCTTAGGCTAGAAGATACCTTTAAAACCCTGTCCCATATGACTAGCAGCTGTGCATGAAAGATCAGCAAATACTATGGAGCCCATCCATGATGGGTAGAGCTCACTTTGGAAGTCACTGAAGTTGGTGTCCTTGTAAACATTTAGAGGGAATAAATCTGTTGTCACTAATATTCCAGCTTGGCACTCTGCTTGTTTCATTAATATCTATACAGAGTTATGCATAAGATTTGGGATGTACAGCTTTTAGCAATCTGCTTTCTTATGCTCTGATCTACTCTTGTGTTTAGATAGCACAGCAATGGGCTACTTAAATAGAATAGCTTCAATTCTTTGTTCTTCTGAATCCCTTCTCCATATATAATGCAATTAACTGCGTTGTTAAGGCAGTCCAGATGGGCACTGAGCTATCCTCTGATATATCCAAATATCAACATGTTAATGATAGTATAACGCTTCATTTGGGGTTTTTTCCCAATTTCTTACTAACAGCAGCTTTTGAACTTCAAAAAAATAAAAGAGAAAAAGGAAAAGACATCTTACTTAGAGAAACTACAGTTATATGAAGGATTTGATCAAAATGCAGATACGTAAATAGAAGCTCAGCTTATATCTGCCTCCCTTTCTGGCCAGTCCACAGGAGAGGTGAGCTTTACTGTTCTCAGGTCCGTGGGCAAGAATATTGCCTGAAGCCATGAAGGCTTTTGACTTCCAGCAGAGGAGAATGCTAACTCATTAGACAAATATTGGCTGGATTCATTGCCTTTTTTGTATGAGGAAGGACTTTGGCATCTTATATCTGATAGGATGAAAATTGTTCTTTTCCTAAAAGCTTTCTTTTATTCACATAGGAACTGTTGACAATATGATATTCTTAAAGAATTTTAATTATTTTTTGATTGTGGAAATGCGGTAGGAGACAGTTCCTACCTAAAAACCCATATAATCTAAATATGTGAGACAACAGGAATCACTAAATGTTGCTGAACTACAATCAAGGCTCAACCCAGTGCTGAAGTTCCATTTCCTGCTTCTCCCCTTGTTTGAATAAGGGGAGCATCACTTCGGATGTGGCTCAGCTCAAATATCTAAATTTAGCAGTTCAGCTCACATTAAAGTAGACACCCTTCTTAGAGCAGCTGAGCTCTAAGGGCTCCACTGATGGCACTGAGAGGAGCTCCCCTAGATAGTTTCCCAGACAAGGAAACACACACAACAGCTAAATAAAGCACACCACAGCATTATGCCTCTAGAGAAGGCACCGAGGGAACCCAGACTGCCCTGGGCATGAGAATCACAGTCTTTCTCAGTGCATCTACCAAAGGCCATGGACATACACAAGAGGGAGATAATTTAGAGTAGGAATGTGATTTAAGCAGACTGAATCCTGCTGGAAGACCCTAGCTCTCTATCCTGCATTGCAGAGAAAGATATCCCTCAAATTAGATGGTGTCAATACCTCTTAATGGACAGTTTTCTAATTTTTTTCTTGTAAGTGCTGCCAGTTCCTACAGAACTTCAGGAAAATTCCTATTTTCCCTGTCTTTGCCCATGTTGCACTGAAAATAGGAACAATCCAGCAGTGCCCTTCCTCCCCCTGAAAGAGGGAGTAGTCACAAATTTTAATCCTCTGTATTATTTTTCACTGATAGTTTTACCATCTGGCTGCTCTTGGTGCCTGGTGGCTGTACCCACTTGCCTTCTCCCACTTTCCTTCCTGAAGAAGCCCAGAAGATAAGGGGCTAATGTGTATTTCCCAAAAACCAATAGCCAGATAGCCATGGAGCCAACCAAAGACTGCTGGTAAGAACATGCTGTGCATCAGGCAAGAATGATCAGGTTTTGGCTGGAGAAGGGCAGCACTTTTCTGGGACAAATACCCTTGTTCTGGCTCCTGAAGATAAGAACAATTCAGTACAGCGAAAGTGCAGGAATGAGATCAAGGGGCAGATATGGACAGTAGGGAGGGAGCAAGACAACCAAAGCCTTCCAAACCCACTTCCAAAAAGATCTACAAGAAAAAGTTGTGCATGATAACGAATTTGCATCAGAAGCAAGAAACTTAGCCCCAGGATGGGTAAACTTATCTATAAATGGTAACCTCACAAAGCCCAGCACTGCCAGGGCCCTTGACGCCCCATCAGCTGGATTGACGCTGGAACCAGGACTGGTGATCGTCCTTCCTTCCTTCCTTCCTTCCTTCCTTCCTTCCTTCCTTCCTTCCTTCCTTCCTTCCTTCTTCCCTTCCTCCCTTCCTCTCTTCCTTCCTTCCTTTCTTCCTTCCTTCCTCACTCCCTCTCTTTAATCTCTCTCTCTTTCTACCTGTTCTCTACCTATCTCTCTTTCTTTCGCTCTTTCTATTCAAAATCAACTGCCATATGTTTATGTTAGAAGGTAAGGGACTAACATAGACCAGTTTCCATGCCAAGTGTATAATTCACTAATAAAACTTTGCAAATTTTTTGTGGGCCCTCTGACTTTTGTTGTTTCTTTTTGCCTGAGGGCATCTATGAATCTTGGGTGTTCCCTTCCCTTCAGGATGGGACACCACACTCTTTGCCCTTTCCTTCAGAGCTGGCAAGGGCTGTGATGTAAATTTTGTTGTTGACAGTGCCAGTGACATTTCAAAATGTTTAGCTAGCAAACGGGTTTGCTCAGCCCCTTTCCTTCCTTCCAAGCATCATTTTTAATTGTAAACATAGACATCAAGTACAGATATACTATCAGAAAGCCTTACAAGGAGGAGGCTGGTGTGAGTATTAAAACTCCAGTTGGAAAGAGCCTAATGTGCAAGTTCACTTGTCACTTTTTCTGTTAAATTACTGAGTTGTTTGACCCCTTTCTTCTTTCTCCCACCCAACCCCCACTTTCAAAATACCAAAAGCAATTAGAGCACATTACAGGCTAAATCACTTGTTAAATTTCAGTTTTTAAGTCAGAACCAATTCTGAATTATTGCAAGCAAAAAAGTACCTTAATTACAGTAAAGCTTAGGGCACTTAACTGGTCCTAGTTGCCAGATTTCAGGAGGATTATTGCTATTATAAAACAGAGCAGCAATACAGCAAGGCAAGACACTGATAACTTCCCAAGTGGGATGTGAAAAGAAATGGATTTTTCCAATAGTTGAAATAGAGAATATGATGCTATACTACATTTATAATGATTGGTAAATCAAACTCTGCATTTAACTCTCTGAGTAGGTTTCAGGTGGGCACAGAAATTCACTTCAGGTTATTCTCCTCTTCCCTCCAAATGAATTGACAGCCTGAGGGGAAATCCTCTACCTGTCTGACACTAATGCAGACTTTCCTAACTAATACTTTTCACCTATGACAGTCACAGGTCAATCCCAGCGCTTGGCACCTGGGATGGAGATTGGAGTAAACCAACATTTTCACAGCGGAAGAATAAGTAAGTCCGTTGCTGTGATCACCTCTCATGTTTTGCATGGCAGAAGGGCTTCTCACTCTTGGATATTAGCTAAGGGGCCATTAAGTAAACAATAAAAAAAAGTGTTGTCTTCTTCCTGCCCCCCTAAGCGAGGGTGGTGACTCCAGCGTTGTAGTGGGAGCCAAGTCTCAGGTGAATTTTAATACTTCATTATTCAGTACATACTGTTTTTTCCCTTTCCCTCTAAAATGACAGTCATGCTGTTAAGCATAATAATTGTTCATGAGTGAGCACTGCTTTTTGTCCCTCTTGATTTTGCCTCTAAGGCAGGCTTCTTACTCCACTGAGGTCAAGGGTCACCTGCTAAATCATGCATACCCACAATCCCTGGTGAATTATGCAGTTGACAAACTGCCGCTAATGATTAGTACAACCTGCATTAAAACCCTGGCACTAAATTGATATTACTTGAGTGATGGATTACACTTCTAATGAGCGGATTATTGCCACAAGTGACCTTGTCGGCTGAAAGAGTGTTTCAATATAACTAACATCTCTCACATTCTCGTGTCACAGCAGTTCTAAAAAAATACTCTCTCTTTTTGATTTTTTTTTTTTTTTATTCCTACTTTGCTTTCTAGTCCCTCAAACAAGCAGGTAATCTGTAAACAGCGCCTCTAATGGGATTAGTCATTACACTGTACCCCAATTAGTGCAGCTCCATGCCTCTGAAATACCCAGTGCCCAGAAAGATCATTTTTTCGGTCAAAAACTGCTGTTCTTATTTTCCTCCCTGTTCTTCAGAACACTGAAGTCCACTTGCAAGCACATTGCCTCACTGCTGAGGGGATCACATGGCCCCAAGATATCAGTAAATTTGTTGCCCTTTTATGAAGAAAAAGATGAAATGATGGCTGTGCACTTCAGTGTTCTCTCAGAGAAAGTCATCACTGCTTAATTGTATTGATGGGACAGAATCAGGCAGTCCGAGCATCTTCTTTATCAAAACACTCCACTGGAGTTGATCACCTGCCCCACTTGGTCACCCAGGGTGGACTCCTGAGCTCTCCCAAGCAGGGAGCTTGTGTTCTGTATGTGTTTGTGAGCACTGGAGAAGCATGTCCAGCTACCCTGGTGTTTTATCGGACGCAGTTCAGACGGCAGTGCTGCCGCTTGCCAGCATCCAAGTGGCAGTTAATTCAGCAGGAGGGAGGAAACACGTTTTACTAAACGTTTCACCAAAAAAGAAACCCCTCCTGCAAAGGGACTGTGCCGAAGACGAAGCTGCAGTCTGCCTGTGGAGTTAATAGACCCCTCGTGGAGCCTCCTCACGCCTTTGTCTGGACACAGTCAGTGGTATATTCACAACTGCCTCTCACGCTACACAAGTGCAGATGAGGCTGGAGGGGACCGTATATTGATGGAATTAATTGAGCGTAAGCCATGCTGACTGGCGGGGAAAATCACATGAAAGAAACAAAACACACGTGCCTGGCCATTTCTGTGTTCTAACAAAGAATGAGCAGCTACAAACAAATAAAAATCGTGGTGGAGGATGTCAGCACGAGCTCTTTATTATCAGTAGCATTTCATTCCCTGAGGGATCTGCACACCCCTCAAAAGAAAGACTCATTCCCCCGAAGTCAGACACGTTATATCAGAGAAAATCCAGTTTAAATAAATGCAATATTAAGTCCTGTGAAAGCCTCTGACAGGGTCAGATTCAATCTCCCAGTCCATATTGCTTCCCTCTGACCACAGCCTCTGCCTTCCCCACTCCTCCCTGCCTCCACCCCTCACGCTATCTAACACATTTGATGTTCTGCAAAATGAGGAAAAACCCTAGTGCTATAGCTATAATGAGAATGTGTTCTCAGGATGCCCATTAATTAATCCTGGGGGACCTCTGCTCCCCTGTGCCGTACCGTTAAAGCTGCAGGCAGCTCAGATGCTCTTCCTGGCAGTTCCCAGGGATGTAGCAGAAGTGAAGAGGAGGGTTTGCAGGGCACTCTGAGGCAATGGCTCTGCACATCCTCCTCCCCTCTGCCCACCCGAGCCCTTGCCTGGGCACATCCAGCCCATGCTTGCCTAATTGGCCGTCTGGCCTGGCAGCATAACGACAGTGTTGGCTGCTTCTCTTCCTGTTGCAGGGTGTAAGAGGGAAAATGTACAGTGGGTTGGTCTTGAGATGTTATACCAAACGTCAAGGCCAGGCAGATCACCCTGTGCACATGACAGCTGGCCCAAAAATAGCAAAGGCAGCAGGAGTCAGAGTCACCTAATGAGCCTCCTCTTACTTCAGCAGGTGTTCACGTTACAGGCAAGGCCAGCGATCTTACACTACAGAGGCCTCTGCTTCCTTTTTTTTTAACATTCCCAGCTCCCAGGTATGCTTTGGGACAGCTCTACAAAAACAGAAAAAAAAGTCACAGCTTGAAACTGACAGACACATTCATCCTAATATTGCCATGGAAAATCTAGCAGGGGAAGGAAGTAGAAAGGGGGAATAAGAATATTAAAAAAAATAATAAACCCCCAGAAAAGAGATTGCCAAGTGCCACACAACACCCAGCTTAATTTCCTGTTGTTCATAGGAGAAGTTAACGAAACAACATGGAAATATCCTGTCATCCCCTCTGCAGTGATTACAGCATTTACAGCAGCTATGAGAAGTATCCACAGGCAGCAACAGGATTTGCAAGGATGCCAAGAGTAAGACAACTCTGTCACCTTAGGCTGGCATCAGTGACATCAAATGTAGGGTGGCTGTCACGTGCATCAGCAAACCCATGCATGATCAGTCTTCTTGTAGACTAAGGGAGAATGGTGCTGCAGGCTCCACAAATCATGGAAATGCAGAGGCAGGTGAAAAGGTTGAAGGCAAGGCCACCTTCCTGCTGGCTAAGACCCGCAGTGCCAACTTCACAAACTACAGTGAGTCAAATTGCCTCTTGTCCTATTAAACTACCTTTCATCTGCCCACTTGCAATTTAATCCTCCACTGTTCATAAATGTAGACCGAGATTCTGTTCTCAGAGTCAAGACACCATTGTGGACAATGCTGATGACAAAATTTGCACTCTTTCCAAGCATGAGTTGAGTATGAGAATGGCATCTGCTGCTTCTCCCTCTCTGCTGCCTGGTGTGAAGCCTGAATGCATTCCAAAATTATAAAGAAAACATATACAGTCTTTTTTTCTTCTTCTTCTCTGCAGCTCTTTTCCATTCAGAATCAGCAGGGAATGGACTTTATTTGTACTTATTTATAATTGTGGTATATTGAGGAATGTCCAGAGAGATGTGTTTCACATCTCATCTCAAAAAGCCCATGCCTATTTTGATCTTTTCCAAGCATAGTATCAGATATGTCTTTGGTTGCTTAGAAAGATTTGTATCCTGCACATATGAGCTCTGCACTGGAGGACGGCGGATTTGTTTTCCTGTGGGTCAGAAGAAGAAAATTTTGGCTATACTGCTCCTTCCAGTGAATTAGTCATTGCCTGGTTTTTGTTTGTTTGAAGATGTGGCCCAACACCTGCTATGTTCTATTATGTTAAATGGCTTGCTAGAGTAATTTGCTTTTGGCAGCAAATTGCAGACATGGGTGCTCTGTGCTGAAACAATTGTACTGCCCACTTAGCACATATTGCCCTAATATTTTTATAGCTATGTATACAGAGGAGGGCTACTCAAATATTTTCCATAGAAAAACAGTTTACTGACGGTTTCCATAAAATGCTGCATCTTTCCAAGGAAAATTTTACTACTGGCTGAGAAACTAAACAACTGAAAACTAGTGGGCTTTTAGTCTTGAGGCAATAAGCAAAAAAATGTTAATTAAAAAAATGTAGAAGTGGTGATTCAGAAAGCAGAACAGCTTTTCCTGCAGGAAAGCTTTATAAAACAATCAGTGCTTTACAAGATGTGTAGTTTTTATGCTCCTCTTTTATGCACAGGGCTTTTCTGCCCCACTTCATACATAATATGTAGCAAGCAAAAACCTACCATGATGCAATCAAGAGAAGATGCAGTGGCACAACAAATACACAAATACTTGAAAGATCAGTCACCAGTGAGAGAGTGAAATTACAATGCCATCTTCACTAACTCTTCCAAAGTCAGTCTAAGATATAGGGAGTCTTTCTAGAGGTGTCTCTCCTGGAGTTCTTTCAACAAAAGACAGTCTCTGCTTCAACCTTGAAAAATGGTAAACAGTTACGAACTCTCTTAAATATGGAGAAAAGATGACTAATGGGCATTAAAGGTTTTAGAAACATCAGGCAAATAAAGGAAACTCAGAATATACCCTTTCTGTATTGCCTCATTTTGAAGCCCATTTCTAACAAGAGATTAGGGAAAACTGAATAGACCTGCACTGGCAGTCCTGGAACTATACAGTGTGATAAAAAGCAATAGAAGACGACACAGTTTGCTGAAGCTAAGAAACATCTTAGTTTTTCTTACTATGTCATTAATTTGCTTTATTTCCCATGGCTGTAGAAGCACTAGTGTTTGCGGCGCTCTGAATTAAGTAGAGAGATTCAAGAAAAGAAATCATAAAAATCATGAATCACTGTGGTTATATTCAAATCCAAGAGGTTTGGGCATCATTTTCTAAGTAACCCTCTTACACTAATATACTAAAATTGCACACTGAAATCCTACACTGGCAACGAAATTAGATGACCAGGTCTTTTTTGTTTACACTTTCTCCAGTTCCAGATTTCTGTGCTTTTATTATTACAAATGATTTTAGGAATCCTTTTTACTGTAACAATGAACATACTTGTTCTCTGTTTTAATCACTGAGAGATGCAACAAGGCTAATATTGTCATATATTAAGTAATTGAAACACTTGGCCTTCAATTGTGATGATATCCCAGGGGATTACCCCTCCTGCTCGGTGGTATCACTTAGACTACATAGCTCCTATAATTTTTTCTCTTTCGGCAGAATAAAGTAAAAT
>VZTE01003427.1:531753-646703 GCA_013397775.1 Eulacestoma nigropectus | reverse complement strand
AAAAAAAAAGGAGGGGGGTCAAACTGTAGGGCTTTTTTTCCTGAGCTTTTAAATTTTCCAATTGTCTTTCCTCTTAGGACTGTCAACCATGCCAGCTATTCAGACGCCACACCAGTATGGACTCCATGATTATATGCCTTGAAGGATACCCAAGACTAGTAGGGTCTTCACATTTGGACAAAACTGCGGTACTCTTAATCCTGATGAATAATCTGGTTTTGGTCTATATTCACCAATTAAGCTGTCTAACGTCAGGAGCAACAGGGAGCTGGAAGGAGCAAAGCTTTTGAGGACTCCATCAAAGCCAAAAGGTGACATGAGGAGTAAAGCGCTGTCAAATGTTAGGAAAAGCATCACTGCATGACTTTTCGTGAACAAAGGAGACTGGAAAATCTGTGTACGCTACAGTTCAGAGTGGAAGTCAGGCAGAGGTTGAAGGAACTGGCTTTGCTTTGCTGCTTGGAATTATAAAGCCCAATGCTTTAGACTTCTCCACCCCAAGCAGATTTGTCTTACATGAGCAATTCTACTTTGGTCATAGGGAACATTTCTATCAGTATGAGTTTGTGGAGTTGAACCTTAATATAATTCCCACATTAATACGAGTTGTCACAGGAAAAAGGAAAGAAAGAATAAAATGAATATACACAACTAAACCTTGCCATTGTAGTTGGCCAAGGTAAAGAGCAAGAGGGTATTGAAATGGAACCAATATGATCTGCAGAAACAAGCACCTATGAGCTAAGAAATACACTGCAAGTGAAATGTGCATTATATGTTGAGTATTAAAATGTAGTGCTCTGCTTTAATGATTCCCACAGAAGCAAAACCCACTTTTTCAATGTTTGTGGTAATCCACTAAAAGCAAAACATGGAAAGACCTTAACGATGCTCCTTCCTTCCAGTAACAACAGATAAAGGCAGTGTAGTTCATTTTTTCAAAAAAAAAGAACACTTTCCATTTTTTTGTTCAGTTTCTTTATGCTGTGCAGCACAGGACATAATTACTTTACACTGTAGGCTCAAAAAGTCACTAAGCAGCTGATAAAAGGCAAAGAAATCAGTACGATTTTCTAGCTGAAAAAAGGGCTTTTCTTATTGGAGCTGATAACTCTCACCAAGGGCTCCAGGCTTTTGTTACATCAATTTGAGGAACTCATAATCTCTGCATTATGAATGTTCAACCAGGATATTTTCTGCTGTAGTGTATCAAGCACCTTCAATATCACAGCTCCTGTTGTCATTGTTGGGTAAACAGCTTTTGACACGTTTTCAATATGATTACATTAGAACAAGTGGGTCATGATTGATAACCTAATATTCAGGCCATGCAAATCATCAATCACAGGAAGTATATTAATTATTCAATGAAACCATCTAATGCAAGAATCAATGTTGGAAATGAAGAAAAGAAACTCACAGCTCCCAGCAGAGGCTACACCAGATAATAAAAAAGGAATACTAAATAATCTCAGCCCATAATCCTGTTTAATAAAATCCATTTATTTAGCTGTCAAAAACATGATACAATTATTAAAAAAAAAATCAACAACAAAAAACCCCAAGATAATGAAAAACTTTTTTTTCTTGTGGAAAACAGACTTTTGCACTTTTATGCTGTGATTAAATTTGAAGTCTAAAAATACACTGTAAGTAATGAGAATAGCTGTGACATATGTGAAGAAAAAGAATCACTTAGAAAAACAGGTGTTCTCAGTTATTCATAGTGACATTAAATCAATTATAACAGTATGACACATGGTCTGCAACAGCCCAAGAACCTTACAGATCTTCTACACATCACACACACATGGAGTAACTAATGATTCTGCCTAGGAGTGCACACTGTCCCTCCTTAAACAATCCAAAATTATTCAAGTAGCCAAAGCACCCCTAGAAAGAAGGATCCTCAAAATGTCTGCCATCCTTCTAAAGTGACACAAATTGTGGCTAAAAATGTTTGTAATACAGAAATGGAGGGGCATAGCAGGCAACACTGGAAGTTGCAAACTTCCTGACCCACCTGGCTGATGTGTTGCTGGGATGGTGGAGAGGGGATTTGATGGCACTCACCTGAGCAAGTAGCTCTCTGCAGGCACTTGTTGATCCATATTCTCTGCTGGTTTTGACTTCAGCAATTCCTGAAATAACTCATCCTGCTTCATTTGAAGCAGACTCCAGGGTATCTTAAACATAAAATCTCTGGCAATTAATGTTGGCATTATCAGCATCCACTTAGGCAAGAATCTACACACAGACTTCTACACTCTCCTTGTAATATAATCCTATATGACTTCCACTCCATCCACTCTCTTGCTGGTTATTTTCTCCTTTAGCACAGTGTCTCATCCCTAGTCCACAAGGCCCTTTGCAATTTTTGGCATAACGCTGCTTGGGCTGACACTGAAATGATCATCTCATAGCCACCTCTCTTTTCACTTTAGCATGAAATCCCTTTCTTCGTTTGCTTTCCTTCTGCATTTTAGCATCAGATTTTCAAAGCATACTATTTATTCCTAGGATCTGCTTTTCTTTCAAAGGAAACATCAAAATGTATTAGTGCTCTCTCTGCACACAAACAGATAAGAGATAAGCGTGAGATTTTTCACAAAAGTTCCATTCACCAGAGTGAGAAAGAAAAGTAAAGACAGGAGCATCTGACTTTGACTGTAAATACAGAGGAACCCTCTTGGAGCTTGTTCTATTTCAATGTGTCTATGATTTACAAAGGTCTACATGTACTCCCTGAGTGGCAGATTGTGACAACGTGCAATATCAAGTCCACCAGAATGAAATGGTGACTAACCCCACTAACCTTATCTGCACCATGCCAGTCCACTCACAGAAAGGCAGTAATTACCTTAATTGCGTGTCTAATACCACTTTGTCATTGCCAAGAAGTAGATACACTCTATCATGAAACGTGGCTTTCAAGGTTAAATGCAAGAAGGACAGTGACAGCCATAGCAGGCTCTTGCAAACAGCTCCAGGAAGCCTTGACTGATGAGGCAACAGCTCCATCCACAGTATCTGCCCAGTGAGGTACACCCAAACATTTCACTCAGTCAAACTTACAGGACTCCTAGTTTACCTTCCTGCTAGGAAATAGTATAATAGTTTTAGCACATGCCTGCTTAAATGATGCAGTATTTGACAATGAGTAGTTTAGGCTTCTGGAGAAATGCTACGGCACAGCCTGTGATCTTCTCAGTCTACGGGTGGAAAGCCACGGAGGCATGGTGGCATCATAGGCAGTGAGTCCCCACAGAACCATTCACCCCCTTTGTCTGAGCAGACTCATTAACAAAGTCTTGATTTTAAAACAGGATATTCTAAACAAGATGAAGAAGCAAAAGTTTCTCTCATTTCATTACTATGTTTTAAACATTGTCAAGCCAGCTGGACTTTCTGTTTAGGTAGACAGCCAGCTGATGTTTAAGCCCTCAGTACTGGGTTTTGTGTACTTATAAGTTCCCAGGGGTCTACATGACTCCCATGCTTGTTCCTACCTCAACATCTTTCAAGTACTTTTCTTGAACATTGGTTTCTACCAGTAACCCCTCTATTAATACCCATCATAAGATGCTTGAGGTCCAAACCAATGCCAGTGTCAGAGGCGTTTCAGCATCTGAAATGCAGCCTTTCCCCTGTTTCCAAATCTCTTCCCTATCCAGAGACAAATGTTAACTGAACCCATCAAAAACAAAGCTGTTGTAGGGTTCCAAAGACAATCAGGTTTTAGGAATATAAGACTTGAAAGGAATTCTAGGTTGAGAGTGCAATTCCTTGCTCTTACAAGGACTAATCATACAAACCCTTTCATGAAACTCCTTCGGAAGCTTATCAGGTTCTATCAGGTTCTAACTTTTTTTTATATATATACATATAAACATGCATATGTGTATGTGTGTTAGATTTTGGGCTTACCACTGCTATGATGAGACTGTTCCACAGCCTCACTGCGGTAAGAGGTAGAAACTCTATGGAAACTCTGTTCTAATTTTCAGGCATAAAGCATTCATAACGAGTTTCTGCTCATTTATTTTGGTCTTAGCATTGTTCTGTAGTTCATCTCTTTCCTCAGAAGCAAAAAATTGCAGAAAATGCAGACAAGCCCCATATTCAAAATGAAGTAAACAGTTTAATATACATAGAGATAGGAAGTCCTCAAACAAAAAAAAAAAAAAAAAACTTAAGTTGTACAGTCTCACTCAAATTGCACATCAATAAAAATCTTCATGTCTGTTTTCTAAAAAGATAGCAAAAATGGAAAAATATTGTTGAGCAGCAATGATTGTTAAGCCAGAGCTTTAAATGTTGTACCAGTTCCTAATGAAGGTCCCCTAAACTTCCTAAGAGAACCGAGTTGTTTTACAGGAAAATGGAAATTGAGTGTGTTCAACTCTCTCCGTTCAGTCTGTAACAGGGAAAAAGTACAGATATTCATGCAAAGAAAATGTGTTTAAATAACAGTTTTCCTTTCAAGAATATCAGGTAGTTATTTTTGGAGAATATGGGGGGAAAAAAGCAGAAAGATCACTTACATCTATCTGGAGAGATTTCAAAAAACTTTTTCCGGTACTAATGTGAGTAAATACAAATCACAAACAGATGAAACCCTGGGGTCAAGCAGCAGTATGACTGTGGTTTGCCATTGCTTCTCCTATCACCACAGCACAGATTTTCACAGCCCAATGCCCTATTGCCCTGTGACTCCAAGTTCTTGGGTGAGAGCATTGTGGTTCATCAGAGAAGAATCAGTGACGGAAATTGCAAGCAGCTTTCCCCTATAACACAGCAAAGCACTTTAAGACTCTGTTAACACGAATGTGCTGATCACTTATTCAAGCACTTGCAGTTTTTCTTTTAGAAGAATTTAAATGATCGCACTGAGTAAAGGAAGTTCAACCACAACTAGAGCATTTTTATCACTACAGAAGATAGTGTCATGCTGGCCTTTCTGATTCATGCCAACTCTTGTTAGTACACTCAGGCTTCTCCTTTAAAATAATTTTTAGTATATCTTTTATGTTTAGTTCTAAAATGCATTGTATTTACCCAAGATCAGACCAAGTTTCTGTTTCCAAAACCCTTAGACAGTTTTTTTTTTTAATTCCACAAGAGACTAAAACTCATCTTTCTGGTCTACTGGGCAATTATACATCTAGGCATTCAAAAGAAAAACACATTTTTCTTCCATACCCCAATGGACAGTTGATTAAATACACATTATTTTAGCTGTGGATTATCTTTTCAGTTTTTAAATCAGAATATGTACATTGGTAGCTACCTGGCCTCTTGCATGAAGAAGTGGAGAAAAAAGTACAAGTCTGTATCTTGAAGTATCTGTGGCAATTTATCCACAACAGTTTAGCTTTATCTCATTTTGAAATCTTATTGATACACTTATTGATATTAATTATCTTATTGATAATCAAATCATTAATTTGACCCCACATATCCAGAAGCAGAAGATAAACTTTGTCAATCTTGCTTGGTGCTGAAAAGCTCTTGGACCAGACTCTCGCTGTTGCTGCTCCCTAGGCAGGTGTTCTTGGCATAGCACTGAATCTTTCCTCAAGACAACATCCATTTTCACTTATCATCTTGTACTTTATTTCTTTCAATGTTATGATGTTGTTCATGTGAAGAAGACCAGAACAACTCCAGGACATTACTATGCTAATGCAGATCTGCAGGTTTTAGGACCTATGCTGGTCTCTCCAAATGGATATGCTTCTCCTCCCTGTGCCTCAAGCTCCTTTTTCAGTAGTACCAATACACTCAAAGCCCCGAATGCCCTCCCCAAGGTAGCTGTCTAAACCTTTTCATTCAAAACCTGAGTGTAGATTGCTGCTTTCTTTCATAACCACATTGGAGTTTTCACAACATGAGCCACCAAAATCTGGAAATCCTGGGCTCATTGCCTTCTAACTGATGGGATTCATGTGCCTTATTTCACAGGCACTTTTCACCTCCTCCCTCTAGGCTAATATGCCAAGAGAAGGACACAGTTTCAGCCAGACTTGGAAGCTATTTCATTCTGCATCAAAGATTTGACTGTGAAGTTCTTTAGGTATCAGTCAGATCAGGTACCAGGTTTCTCACACAGCCAAGACAAATGCTTAGTCACCTGGCTGAAAGGAGGGGGATGAGGAGATGGAGAGGTACCCAACAATTCTATTTTGTAAAACTCAAGCAAGTTGGTATGTTTGGAGAACCTCTATTGGATTGAGCCCCTCACACAAGCAAACAGAAACACCTCATTTATGGATCCAAGCAAAATTAAAACATGAAACAGACTCTGAGCTGCTATGACTGTCAAAGATGAGTTGCCTATGAGAATGACCAGAAGTAGAATTTAAGTTCCCAAAAAAATCAAATGTCAAAAACTTGTGCAGCTGCAGACTTAAAGCATTAGATGGGCAGAATTTTTGAGAATAAGACACTAAAGCCACATTTGGAAATTTTGGTCCCTTCATGGATTTAACTCTCATTTTTCAGCACCTTCATTTCCCTTCTGCAAAAGACGAATAGGAGCACTGTTTTCACAGGAACACTGAAAAAAAAAGCATGCAATAAAATCTGTGAGGGGATGAGCCCTACAGGAATAGTGCAAGCCTTTGAAAGAGAAATTACAATTCATAGGTGGATTTTGCAAAGTAGGTCTTCAGCCAATGGCAAACTTCCAGAAAAAAACATGTTCACTCAGGAGCAGTGAGGCCTTGTACTTAGCCCAGGGCTGTGCTGGCTGAACACAAGTCAGCCTGTGATACCTGCACACCACTGTCTCATTTATAATACCTTCTGTGTTGTTGATTGCTGTTATCTCACCATGGTGTACAGGACTAAATATGTTGGAAAAAACACATGCAGAACATGCTAGTCCCTCACTCAACCCTGCTCCTGATTTGAGCTGTCAGTGAAGCAGAGGAAGAAACTCTGCTCTTCTCCCATATGAGCCTTCGCTTGCTTCCTCCATCACGGAAATTGTCCAGAGTCCCAGAGAAATGTTCACAGGCATTTGTTGTATGCAAATAGCTGCCAAATAAATCATTGTATATTGCAGCACAACCCCTGAGGGAGTTTGTACCTATGGAACTTGCTACTGTCACTCCACTTCCCCATATACCTTAATCATGTTATTCAGTCAGCAAGAAGGATGAATGTTACAGCATGAGACTTTCATCCCTCACTGCTGAGGATCTGATTCTCTGAGAGAAAGCAAAAGAGAGACCAGGAAATCCAGAGAAAAAACTCAAGGTAGGAGTCAAAGACCATTATTTCTCGGCACTGGATTTAGGCGAGGATTGCATTATAAGAACGTCTTCCTAAAATACTTCAGGAGAAATTTGTTGCATGAGAACACATTGACTGTGCATGTGTGCACGTACATATGCACACGTCTGCAAATACAGGGCCTAAACAGGACCTTTAAGGCAGAGAATTTGCAACCTTTTAGAGCTTCTGAAAAATACTTCCCTTCTCTCTCCCTCTGTGGGCTAGCTCTACAGATTACAAAGTAACTTTACAAGTATGTTTCCTCTGTCCTCCAACCCTTTGAATTTTTTTCCATAAAGACAATAAAAATGAAATAGCAGCAGACATGAGAGGGAGAGAAGCACAGCATTTAGGGGTAATCTAAGAGCCTGTCTTTTTAATAGCCCCAGTACATTTTAAAGGTACCAGTTTATTTGATAGCTCTGCAGTCAGTGCTCTCTGTATGAGGGGCAATGCCTATTTCATCATGCTGCCCTTGACAGTAACCCTGATGAATCCCTTCCACTAAGATTGAAGGTCTGAGGCCTCTGTTAAGACTGTCAGCAAATATGTTAACTACCAGGTCCTAGACAAATCTAGAGGAAACTAGAGGACCACTATGTCACACCCCATAATGTCCCTAGAATAATTATGGTGTAACACTAAACAGCATTGATACTTTTGCTTACCTATATTCAAGAATGTTTATAAATCAGCAGATGAGAGATGCAACGCCATTGTAGTTCATTGCAAACTTCTCCCTCCAGCCGGCCCCTATTATTCCAAAAAACTAGGAAAGTACAAGAATTGGGGGTAAAAAATGCAGCTTTTTTTATTTTCAAACAAACTGAAAAAGGAGCTAACACAACATAGTCCAGTTTAGGTTTTATGAGAAGCACATCTAACAGATTGTTTTTGTGACCCTTTCCTCTTAGCCTGAGTGACAACTAATGAGCAATCTCCATAATACCAGATTCACTTACATAATTTGAAGATGCAGTCTCATTTTCTTTCCCAGTACATCTTTCTGATCTCATCCCTGCTGGAGAGATTGACTTGTGTTGATTTTCTACAACCATTTTGATGTAAGCTGTTTGCAAACCTGCTGACTCTCTCTCTTCTTGGCCTCATTCCATGTCCACTGTCCATCAACACAGGAAAGAGTACTGCCTTTCTTGAAAGTCCCTACTTCTGAGAAGCAGCAGAATGACAAAAGTGATGAGTTACTGAAGTTAGATATGACAGCGGTGTTAGCCCATTGACCAATTCACCAGCTTTAGTAATTTATTAAATTAATAGTATTATAGCAGATAGTCATAAATTGCATTGTTCCTGGTCCAGGAAGGGAGTAGGAAAAATCACTTTTTTATTCAAACTAGTGTAAAAGATACAATTTTTTTCCAGAACCTTACCTATCAATCAGATTTCCCAACTGGCTGGTGACCGTGGGGGACTCACTACCATATTACCATTATTCAGTAATGTTGTGGTACATTGACACTACTTTCATCCTTCCAGTACTTATCAGTCTCCACCAGACAGACTTGACACCTCTTTCTGTTCTGTGAGGCCCACATGACTGCTAGTTTCCCAGGTGAGAGAAACCTCAAGTGCAAGAACAGAAGGACTGAATCCCATTTCTGCTACTGCCACCCAGCTCTGAGTGGCCACAGTGCACAGCATAGTGACAACCATGGCATTCCTGAGTCACAATGGATTTGCTGCACACATTTTATAGTCAAAATACAAAAGATTCTAATGAGGACTGGTGATACAAAGCCCTCCACACTTCCTTCTTGCCACCCCTGCTAAGCTAGGGAAGAATAATAGTTTATGGACAATCTCAGTTTACTCTCTTGTTCATTACTATTGATCATTCTATGTCAACAAATGAAAGTACAATGGTTAACATTACAGATTAATTGTTGCATCTTGATCTATAATTAAGCAATAATGTGTGACAAGATTTTCAGGGATAGGAATGAAAAAGAATGTGATGAGACACAGTATCTGGCACAAAAATTTTGCTGACTATGTAAAATCACAGCTCAATCTTGAGCTACTACCCACAAATGCCATATCATCTCAATTTGCATCAAACACAGGGGAATTAAGGTACAGGACTATATAGTTCGCAATATTTGCACGACATAACAGAGACCAAGAGCCTAGTTTAGGAATGTGCTTTATATTCTAGGGTTTTTTAATAACCTCTTTACTTTTTTACTGAATCAAATGAATCAGGAAATGTCAGCATTTTATATTTTCACGTAACCCACAGGAAGGTAATTCTACATCAAGTATTTACTACACGGAACTCCACAACATACTATAGTCTAGATAATTATGCTTCATGAACTCTCTGTGGCTGGACCATGTCTTGCTAAACCTCAGAGCTCCACCGAATTGCCCTAGAGCCACTATTTTGTGTCATGGCCAAGAATAGCAACCATATCTTTGATCCACCAGATCTGAATGATTATCCTGGATCCCAAAGTGTTCTGCTTCTATTCCAGTCCTTCTCCAAAGCAGAATGTCATGACAGAACCCCATCATTGCTCAGCTCCAACACCAGAAAGGCTTGCATCAAGACTGAGCAAGCTTTATTTGTCCAAGGGGGAAAGGTGGTGGCCTCATGTTCTGACTGTCTTCATGAAACCACAGTTGTGTGGGTAATTGAAAATCAGTTGTTAATTTTAAGCACACAGGTGTTCAATGAAAAGATGGCTAGGTTATGAAAATATACCCAAATCCTTCCAAATGTGGGGGTCTGTGCAACATGCATGTAGTGAACAATTCACTGCTGAATGGTTTGATCAGGTTGCCAGTGCTGGTTTCAAAAAATGATGCAAGAAATAGTTTTCTCATTACTTCTCATTTAGCCAGATTGTTATCCTGGGAAACACTTATTTAAGAGTACCAGCAGGCCCTGTTGCAAATTAATGACAGTTACTTTCTCAAAGTCAAAAATATTCTACTGGAAAAGGATTTCTTACATTATTCACCACTTTTCTGAGGTTACATTGTTTGGATTCAGCCTTAAGTTTAGGACTGAAATCCAGACACAAACATATATGCACTCTTAACCTGCAGTGTCACCCTGGATATAAACACGATTAGTATTTCCTCTTAATTATATTTCTGCTAGTGCAGCCTGCATTTTCAAAGATGCTCAGCACTTTGTTTTATGCAGTGTGCAGATTTTCATGAGGGCACATACATACTGTTAAATTACAGAGATATTTAGCATAGGCACAAAATCGTTAGGCACTCTTTTTTCTTTTTTTTCCTTCTCCTCCTTTCTATATAGTCATATTTCACTGGCCAACATCAGCATAACAGCTATTCTGTAAAAAAAAAAAAAAAAAGCCAAGCAATAATGGGCAGAGACTTTGTAGAGAAATTTACCCTATTCTGGCAGGACATTTCTTATCATTTTTTAATCTGGAGACACATTTTTTACAGAACAAATAGGAAGACAGAAGCACTACCCAAGTGACCTTGCAATCCAGCTTTTGTATGGCTGCAAAGGCGAGATGTCATGCCACAAACCAGGCTTTTATTCTTGGCTCTGCCAGCAGCCTGCTAGCAATGCTGGGCACTCACCTTAGCTCTCTGCCCCTCGGTTATCTTACCTGTAAGAGAGGGATAAGGCTGCAGCATACACTTAGGTCTATGGCTGACAACCGTAGTGCAGTGAAATGGCAGATCTTTTGAGGGAATAAGTGTTATTCCGTCCCAGAACTTGAGTGAATTTGGGTGGGGCATGGAGGCAAGTGGGAACACTACAAACCAAACCAGGGAGGATTGCTCCTCCTTAAAGCCATCAAGCTGTTGCACAGTTCTGGCCTAGGGGTCTCTTTCAGTGTGAAGGATATTTCTGGGACCTGGGCTCCCCCCTCACTTCAGAGTGTTCCTGCATAGCAGCTGGCTTTGAAGAATGCCCCTCCACAAAGCTATACATACAGCCATCCACGGGCTGCTGTGTACCGCAGAATCACAGAATCATGGAATGATCTGGGTGGGAAGGAACATTTAAGACCATCCAGTTCCAAACCCTCCGCCATGGGCAGGGATATCTTTCACTAGACCAGGTTGGTCAGAGCCCCATCCAACCTGGCCTTGAACATTTTCAGGGATGGGGCATCCACAGCTTGTCTGGGCAACTTGTTCCAGTGCCTCATCACCCACAAAGTAAGGAACTTCTTCCTAATATCTAATCTAAACCTACTCTCTTTCAGTTTGAATTAATTCCCCTTGTCCTACATGCTTTTGTAAATAGTCTCTCTCCATCTTTCTTGTAGACTCCCTTCAGGCACGGGAAGGCCAAAATTAGGTCCCCCCAAAGCCTTCTCTTTTCCAGGTTGAATATATATATGAAAATATATATGCTGTATAACCAGAGACCTTTTTTACAGACCTTTTTCTGCAAAAGAAGGAAAGGGTCATGATTAGGCATGCAGAATGAAACACAGCAGACTCAACCATGCCACAAAGCACGCACATGTGAGCACATGCACACCACATACCCCCACTCAGAGGGTCAGGCTCTTACCTTTATTGCTGTAGTAGGTAAACAAGTAAACCAAAAGGGGTTTTTAAACATGCTTCTGCCTTCTACACTCTTATTGCATAAGATCATCAGGTGACATTCTTACACTCTAATTTTATGACATTGCAATAGCTGTAGACCTGCCTGAAGGGTTGTCCCCAAAGTCACCAGCTTAGAGGAATGCTTGGACGGTGTAAAGCCATGACAAGAAGTTTTATGTCACTAACCAGTGGCTACCAGTGGCTATATCCCTTTGCATGGGGCTCGTCTAGGCCTCAGGGGCCAATGTCATCTTCAGCATCCTAAAGCTGGTAGCGTCAGATTGTTAATGAAAAGTTTTCAAATTCTGTCAACTAGTATGCTCCAGAAAATAAGGTTGTCTCCTGCGTCATATAACAACAGACATTTCTACCCATAAATAGAACTTTCTAACCATACAAGTCAATATTTTTCAGTGGTAATGTTATTGCCTCAACAGCATTAGGTGTCAAGGAGTGGCATGGGTAAGTCATACAGTATCTGCAAGACAGTGTTTTAGGTTCACATGAATCACCCCCTCAACGAGTTGAAATCCCTAGAGACCTGTGGGCAAGGGACCCTATTCCAGGTGGAGATAACCCCTCCCGAGGGTTGGCGGTCCATGCTTTCCCAAATACACCTCAGCTCTGGCACTACACCATCACCCAATCACAGCTCTTCAAGATTCAAGAGATGTGAAAGAGGGAAGTAGCACAGCAAAGATATTTGACCATCAGAGGTTAAAACTGGCCAGCAGGAAGCCTGATTAATGCATTTTTACCAAATGGGAAGTCATATTTAATGATTATTCAAAAAGATATATTTACCAAGCTAAGGTTAGGTGCCTTTGGTTTTTTTAGCTTTCCTTGATGCGAAGGGGGAGGACATGAGCAAAGAAATCAGTCAATAAAGGCTCTCAGAAGTTGTACCTTGTTAGCATATAAGTTTTGATGTGAGTTTTTCATTAGTTTGAGATAGGCCCAACAGACATTTGAACTCCTGTAGCCTTATTATTGGTATTCATTATTTTCCATGTAAGGAAAAAGCATAAATAAGAACCCTTGATATATCTATTTTATGTCCTTTATCTCTTTATATACATTCCTCATGCTCCCTTCTAATTGTCCTCTCATGCTGTAACCTTTTCATTTTCCCTAGATACGGAGTTTGGGCTTTGCCTTTTATAACTTCTATCCATTGCCCATCCTATTTATGCTCTGTATTTCCAGTTAAAAATATATCATGAAAATCTAATATTTTCAGTGTTCTCTAGTCCTTGATTTTAACACTTTTCTTGCTTTTTCACTACTGCTGCTACCTAATTTTTCCACTGACAAACCCTTTTCTGCAGCGACTTCAGTTTAGTTAAAAGGCAGTGATCAAATTATTCCTTCTAATATGTATTACCATGTGTTTTTCAGCACTGAATTTCATCTGACATCATGTTCCCTAGCCACCTAGCTTTGTTAAGTCCCATCAGAGTTCCTCACAGTCTCATTTCATCTGGACTTAACCTAAATAATTTTGTGGATTTTGCGACCTCAACATTTTCCTCTTCCAGTCCTCATAGATTATAAATAGCAAAATGCTTGGGATCACACACAGCAACATCATAATACCATGCTGAAAATGGACCATTCATTCAAATTCTATTTTTTCCTGAAAACCAGCCATAATTAGTGGCAGAATTTTACCTCTCTCACCTCCCCTAGAATGGCTGGATTTTGTTGGCTTAATTTTCTTAGCAGCTTTTTGAAAAATGAAAACGGTCTCTGCTAGTTCTCAGAAACTGAACACAAGTAACACGTAGTCCTTACCACCCTCTCAGGTGCTGAATATATTAATTTAGATGGATACCTCATCTTTTGACACCTCTGCTTCCTTAGTCAGGGAAAGTATCCTTGAATGCTTGCCCTGTTTTATACTCTTCCCTTGGCATCTACTATTGGCCACTTCTGAGACAGAGATGGAATAAATAGGCCTATGGTCTTGCTTGGTACAGCCGTTCCTATGCAGTAATCCTATCTTCATTACCTGAAATATTAGGTTTCAGGCTGGGTTTTCCCCAGACTCCCTGCGATGACGAATGATTTAAAGAAAACATTAAGACAAAAATGCTCGAAAGTGACTGATTTCGGATGGCATAGGATGACAGCTTTGTATCACATCTGAATGTAAATAACTTCCTGCTTACTCTCACCTTCAAATCTTTAATGGAGACAGTAAAATAAGACAAATCTTATATTAGTACACCCTCGAGCCCATCAATCATTTCCCTTCCTCAACAGAATACAATTACCTTTGTATATGATTTTTTCTACAGTCTTGAATCCACATTACAGTGGACTCAACCACCTTTCAATGAATTAAGAGAAAAATATTTTTGAGATGCACCTAATGTTTCCCATGCTGTTATCATCTATATGCTCTGACTTTACTTTTTTTCTTTTCTTTTTTTCTTTTTTTTTAAAGGAAGAAAAATAGCAGACAAGCACATATATGAAGCAAATACTTTATAATCCCATGACTGAGGTCAGAGCTTCACAGAAGCTGTATTTCTTTATTTTCTTGTCATATTTGTTGGATTATGGTATTAGGAGGATGAGTCCAAAAAGAGATTCAGTCACCCTTCTGGTTTTGGAGATTTTAACACTCGTCATTATTTAACACTAGATTTGAGTGACTCAGTCCTAGACTGTCTCATTGACATCAGTTCAAAGTCCTCTAGCACTAACATCAGGCTCCACATTGATAGATATTTTGAATTAGAAGTTGCAGGGTTTGGATGAAGGGCAAGTTAACAGCATTGACTTTGAGTTGCTCTTTGTACCAAGGGAGATGTGTACACTTTTGACAGTAGGAAGATTAATCAGCACTGAATATTTGGGTAATATTCCTCCTCTGGGCCTGTTAATTGCTGCCAATTTTTTGGAAATACGTGAGGTTTAGTGCATTGGTGATTAGGCTTTGTACTTTTGGTACAAGGTTTGACATCTGGACCACCCAGGTAAAAGTCTACTGCATTTCAGAAAACAGTTGACTCTAAATGCTTAGGAATGTCCCCTTACAAAAATGATGTTCGGAAGCTAACCCATGAATTCTACCTATGCTGCAAACATCTGCTTATGCGGCAAGGTCAGAAGAAGACCTCTGAACAGAATTTTTAAAAAAACAACAAATTTTTTTCTTTCAAGAGCCCCAAACCTAGACCCCCAATCTGAGTGTTACAGGGAAAAAAATTACAAGGCAGGTTGAGGCAACTGCTTTGGGATTCTTTATCACTGACTGCCATTTAGCCTGGAGATGCCATGTTCCGCCCACAAATCACATGTTCAGTAACCAACCCACTCAGCCACAGCCAGCCAGTAATTGTTTGCTGCACAAACTCTGTAACACTTCATTAGTTCTGCCACACATCTACTTCCACTGAAGGTAACTTTCCAAAACGAAAAAGCACAGAGCAACATTACAACTTCCATCTATTTTTAGTGGAACTTAAAAAAAAGAAAAAAATACAGGAAACGCAATTGAGGAAAAGGGCTACTCACACTGTAGTTTACAATTTAAAGCAAAAATATGACCTGCGTTTTTGGTTTGGTTTTATTTTTTTTCTGTCAATCTTACATTTCTCCAATGAGACTGTGAGAAATGTGCAAAGTTATGTGATCATTTCTGACAGTTCTTGGCAGCTGGGCAGGCAGGCATTGGAAAGGATCTCTCTCTCCCTATCCAAGATTAAATTTGGACTGAAACACAGGGCTCATTTAGGCAGCAATTAAAGGACCTTATAGACTGAGGGAGAATGAAATGATAAATGCAAAGAGGCTTATTTAATGGGCATATTAAGTAAACTGCTGGTAAAAATGCCCATTTATCATCCACTGATTCCTAATTGGTTTCCTGTTCCTGCCTGCATGTGGCATTTTCAGAAGGAATTACCTTCCTTTAGTGCGACTGTTGCAAATGCAGTAAATCAAGGCCATAGATTTCTAGCTAATTTAGATGGAGACTAAATTGGAGCCAAAGCATGCAAGAGTGCTTGCAATTAATGTTCATTACAACTTTTAGCTTCAAAAACAGGAAGGATCATTTTAATGCACCATTCCGGAGCAAGGACGCTGCTTCAAGACTTGGCCACCCTTTGTATGCTCAACAAAAATAACTTGCCTTTGTAAGCCACTGGCCTTCCTGAAACCTTCCTAGGAATCCAGACTGAGGTCTAGCAACCCTTTAAGCATCTGTACTTCAAGAAAATTCCTTGCCTTTTTTTTTTTTTTTTTAATTTGCCTCATGTGTTATAAAGGCAAAGTTAACACAAAAATAGCTTATGTTCACCATATCATTATTGATCTTAGACACCTGATTCCAGCAACATAAACTTTATTTCCATCAGGTGGTGTGAGAAGGTACAATTTTCTAGATGAAAAGTTCTTGAAGTAAACTTTAGTTTCCTAAGTGCAGCTTCAATATGGTCTACAGCCTTTCAGTATATTCCTTTTCCAAGGGTTCAGCTTTGCTGAAGAGAAGAAAAAAGACTTGTTACTGTGGGAATGTCTTTGTTCTGCCATTCTCACAAGGTGCTTTAGAGATGGAGTCTGTGCCTCATTTTATGGCATTTTATTGTTTGATACAGCAAGCTGCTTTTGAAAACGCATGCAGTGACCCACACTTTCTGCAGCTTTTGGCATTTGCTCCACTAGAGTGTAGACCTGATATGCAGCACTGTGAGTATAAACAAAACCTGGGTAGCTGTTGTGAGTTTCCAAACACAGCAAAAAGAACAAAAAGTATTCCACTTCCTGAGTACAGTGAAGATCACAAAACTCATTTATATTCAGTGGAAAGAAAATTGGTTTACTGGGTCTGAATCCCCAAAAAAGTTTTTTATTATTAGTTTCTCTTTGTTTCTCTTACACACTGAAAAAAAAAAAAGTTCTTGCTTGTCTTTTGATTCCAAAAAATACAATTGGCACAATCTAAATACCTCATAGCAATCAAGACAAAAAGATTTAGAAATGCACTCTATCCTTGGTGTCACAGAACAGACAACAATCTATCTTTCCTTTAGACCTGAATCCAGTCACAGACAGATTTTTTGTTCTCTTCTGTTTGGTCATTTACCATTTAATTCCTTGTTCTCAGTTTGGATCACCACTCACAGAATTAACATTCAGAATTTACAGCTTTCAGAGCTGGCATGTTTGTTGCAAATGATCAGTTTTGAGTGGAATAGGTTGAAACCCAAGTGGGTGATAAAGAAATCCATTAACTTACTGACACACACAAATCTTCCATCTTCCTCTGTAATGTACCCATGAATGGTTAAAGGCAGTACCCTGGGGAAGATGAGGGTTACACTTATTCTCCTCCCCCAACCATATGTAGATAAATATTCATTGGGGAAAAAACCTGACGTGGAAATACAAATGTTGGTATTAATGCCCATTCCAAGAGTCCGTGCTGTGGAGGAAATGGGCTGGCAATTTGAAGATCCAATTTCCTTTTTCCAGGCTCTGCTACCAACTTACTATTTCATCGTATGCAGAACATTTCATTTTTCCATGCCTCATCTTCTCTCTCACAAAAGCGTGTCTGACTTCCACAGAGGGGAATTACCATATAGAAGCACTAACTACTTTCACTTTTTAATTTTAAGCAGCTTTAGGATATTTACCCTGAATGCCAGGAACACATAGAAACACTAAGGCAGGCCTGGGAATGCTCTGCCATGACGGAAAGCAAGGCATAAATGTTCCTTAAGTGAAACAACCTGTCTAGCTCTTGCCCAGCCACACTTCTGTTTCAGTGCTTGCTGCACACGCAACTGAAATGACTTAGTGTTAAAGCAAAGTATGGATTATACAGAGAGGGAGAGCATTTAAATTCGCCATTCTATCTAAGGATTCCCATTGGTTTGATATTTGATGAAGCCAACTGAGGTTCCAGGTTAAGGAAGTTTACATTTAATATACACAATACTTCAAACAGTAGAAAATTACACTTTTAAAGTACTTATTTTCTTTTTTTCCCTCCTTTTACATTACTCTAATACCTTAATAAATCAGGGCCTAAAAGACCTCTGAATTTAAAAGCCAGAAGCAGATTTTTACCAGCAGAGCATATAAAGCTGTTGGAGCCTGGTGCACTCAGCCATTACACTTCAAAAGGCAGAGAGTGCAGATCTTGGACTACAGTACTTTCAATTCCAAATAACTGACCAGAGCTTGATCTGACATTACTGGGTTTTATACTGCTTTAATGCCGCTCACTGCAGTGGAGCTACTGATATATTTTTACCAAGGCAAGTAATATCAGAATCAGGCCTCAAACCTCATGGTTGATAGGCTCTCTTACCCAACCAGCTCAATAATTTGTTTTAAATCCTTCTCAGTTTACCATTCCTAAGGCCTCACAGTCTTCAGAAAGGAAGATGTTTGGGTTTTCTTTAAACCAGATGCAGCTTGTCTGCCAAGCATTTAGTCCAATTAAGTCCCAATTTTATATTATTTTTCAGCCACATGTTACAACAAACAACAGAGTAGAAACCCACATATGGTTTCTGATATTGGAATAATGAAACTCAAAGAAAGAAAGAATTGAATTTCCTGTGGTTCTTTTTAAAAATACAAAATGTGTAATATTTTAATAGACTAAAATCAGTACACATGGAATATTATTTGGTCCCAACTGAATACAAGGTTGTACATTAATGGAAAATCCTGCTGATGTAAATGAAGAGGCAGAACACTGTACTAAATAATTGGGAATTTATTACTCAGCCAAAACCATATACAGAACTGGTACACATCAAATCCACTGGCAGAAGGGGAGAGCATGTTTATGGTAAAAGCAGCTGCCTGTAGCCAGTGGTGGTGCAGTGAACAGATTCTGATCTCACACACCTACAAATGAAGAGTAATTCCAGTGTTTCCACAGGGGCTGCAAGACTGCTAAACAGTTGTGGAGAAAACTTAATCAGCTTGAAGTGTAATTAACTCCACCAAGTTCTCATGAACTCATCAGCAAAACACATGCAGTCAAACAAATACGGTCAAGTGTGTTTCATTTCTCTTAAATTATGTTCCTGTCCCATAAACAATTTCCATAAACAAGGTGCCCTGATATTCAATTTCCTATCTTCTTGTTTTAGTCTGCAATGCACAGATTTGACAAGGGAAGATTAACACAAATTAAGAGTTCTACAGGCCCTCCAACATGAAGACCCAGTAATGCATGTGCTACTGGTGTCTCCTGTATGCAGGCTCCACAGAATCAATGGCCATCCAGGGTGAGGCAGGGTTAGCTCAAACCAAAGCCATTCATATTTTTGACATCATAGGTTCAATCCACAATGTGTCGCTTCTGACACCAGTAATCATACATGCACCATGGAAAGATTCATTTCGGGGGGCAATGGGCACAACTTTGAAACCTGGATGTCTTACAGCAAGCCGTGAAGACTGAAAGATGTTTAGGTGCAAATTTTTTATTCCCTGTGGGGCTCAAAGAGAAAGAATCTCAGAACTTAAACCCTCTCCTCTACCTCCATCTCTTCATCACTCGTCATGACTTAGGAAAAGGAAAAAAGTGAAACAACATGGTGACCTGTACAGCCCACCTCAAAAAAATCCTGTGTGAGGAATTTACTGTTATTAACTTTCTCCTTGGTATGTATTAATCCACAGCATTCTTCACATCTGTAGGGTATCAGATGCAGGAGGGAAACAATTGGTGTATGCAGAAAACAGCACAAAGTAAATGTGCAATCTGAGTCTCCCGAACAATGGTAAAATGCAGCAATCCACAAGGGTAAAGTGACCACTTCAAAATTAACCGTGAGGATTTACAGCTGAGAATTAATTTCATCTCTATTATTATGTCAGGTAAAATAGTCTCAGTTATACACTAATTTATATGGAATCACAAAGGAAATTCTATTTCATTAAGTGGATTAAGCATTAATGTATTACCCTTTCCATTTTTATCTTCATTTCATAAAGTGCCTAACAGGAGGTCAAATTAAGAGACCAAATTAACATTTAAAAAAGTCATAGTGAATGTTATACCACAGTAATTCTAACCACACTATTCTTTATCATGATGGTATCAAGGCTATTTTATCCTTGGTACTCGAAATTAATAACTGTTATTTCCACAGGGAACCATTTTTTCTGACTGTAAATCATTCAGCAAAGTCAGGCAGAAGAAACAAAAGCATTACTCATTTCAAACAAAGGTGTAAGCAGAACAGGAAGAAAGAAAGCAGAAAGTGCTAAATCAGTTCCCCGTTCTCCCTCTGTGAGCCATACAAAGGAAGCCCTCAGCAATCTCAACTCATGTTTATGACTGAAACCAGTGTAGTCCACCCTAACCCAGTACATCGTATCAGCTATTCTGAAGGCCTTTCTTCAATTTCTGATTACTCAAAAAAAGATGATGTGACCATTGCCCACATAAAAACACACGCTTGTGCAAAGCCTTATATACATTTACTCACCAGAGCAGTTCTCCAAATCAAATTCCAGCCACAATATTTTGTTTCCTCTGCTTGTTTGTGTTTCTTTACACCACAGTCACTGTCCTGCTAACACAGTTTCCTAGTATTTGCTGTTGGAAATTCATATCATCCTTAACTGATATTAAAAGTTTATCACTCCAATGTTATTAGATCAGTTTTCTAAGCAATTTCTATTTTATTTGTGTAATGTTGTTTATATGTCAAATATGTGTCAAGTCTGAGGGCACTGAGAGTTTAATAGCTTGGAGTAACTAGTGAAATCACATCTGGAAAACAGCATTGTTGGAATCTGAATAATAAACTCATCTTACCATAATAACAAACAGGAAAGATTTCTGTATAGACATACATAACTTAGATGAAATATTTTTTCTATTCTAATCTTCAAAAGCACCAGTACCAAGTTGTAGCTGGACCATTCAATTTAATTAGTGCATCTGGTTTTTTGCTCCTTTGTTCATTATGAGCTTTAATTTGGAATGTTTTTATACACCAGTGAAGATAGATTTCCCACATCACATGGATAGGGAAATGAGTAAGAAGAAGAGCATCGAATGCAAATTGAACCTGTCCTCTGTGAAGGACTTGGATGTGCTGTCCTTCTATCCCCTTTTTCCACCAGCGGGCAATCCACAACCTCCAAGTCTTTTTCTAAGAGCTGCTCTTTCTGTGCAAAACATTTTACAAACATCCTATTCCATCAGTGGCTGGCTTCCCCACCATTCTACTCCCACATACAAGCACAGCTTTTCTGTTGGCTGGTATTACTTCTCATTTTTGAGGGTTAGACTTCCTTTTCACGAGATTCGCCTTCCTCCTTAGAGACTTCCCACACTATAAGAAGAACACAAAGATAGCTCTGACCCCTCTGCCAAACTCTGTTTCCTGCTCTTCCCCTGTCTTTCAACAAAGGGCATTGTGGGTCAGTTGCTACCATGGAAAGAAATGGCTTGTTTCAGTGGCTGGTAAGCTGTACTGGGAGAAGAGAGGAAACATGACTGGGGATGCTAAGCGAAAGTCTTCCCGGGACAGTTGGTATTGGTTCTGAGGATAATGTGACTGAAAATGTATCTATGGATCAAGTTACAGGACTTCTGCAAGTTCAGGCTATGTTTGGCAAATCCTGAGGTTTCAAAAAATAGCTTGTCAAATTCACGAAAATTTGTAGCCTGTAAGATTTGTATCTCCGTAGCTAAAAAAATTATTCTACTGCTAAGAATTATAGCAATTGTATTGCACAGGAATTGCAGGAAAGGAAAGGAAAGGGATGAATATGTCGGAAAAGTCCTTTTTTTTATTCAGCATGGGATGGCTTTCTAAGCTCCTTTCGATGTCTGTTTTTCACAGCTATTTTTGATATATGTAGTCTTGCAGAGGTGTTTAGTCAAGAAGTGCTGTGCTGGTCCAGCTGGCAGAAACAAAAAATTCCCTGAGGAAAAATTCAGTTAAGGTAGTTGTTCTTATTGTCCTGTCACAAGTACTGTTCAGAGTGAATCAGTGCTACTCAACCTGTATCTAGCCACTTTGGCCCACTGCACATCAAGGACAAAAGGCGTGTCAGGCAAATATGTCACCAAGAATGTGGGATTTTCCCTCTGAATGTGTCTCTCTCTCTCAGCTGGCTGTGGAGGAGGGGTCAGTCACTAATAGAGACTACCTGGACTTTAAAATGTATAAAATTATATTCATGCCAGCGGCCATGAGTAACTCAAAGACCATTTTATATTGACACACAACAGAAATAGAGTTTTGTGCCAGCCCAGCCAGGTCAACCCAGTAAGACTGAAAAGAAAGGAGAAGGCAATGAAATGCTACTGTTTGTACTTGGCATAGATAATTCACCCATCTTCTGGTTTTACAGAACAAATTCACAGATATACAGATGGAGAAAGGAAACATGTATGTGTTGGTCCCAGCCTAGAGTGCATTTAAAAAGACAAAGCTTAGGAAAGGCGTGTTAACGAAAGGCCACATTCTTCCTGACCGGGGAAGATTTCTTCCCTCCTTTTCTATTTGGCCAGGAAGTCACTGGTATGGAACTACAGATGGGGTAAGTTGAGGAAAGTCACTTCAGCAGTTCAGGAGCTCGGAAAATGATGTTCAGTGTTTTAGAACTTGCAAGGAGCCCAGTGTGGGGCAGGGAGGTAACAGATCTATCAGGCTGGCAAACAGAAAACAGCAGAGGGGTAGAGGGGTTGTGAGTCCAGAGAAGCTGCTGAATGAGGTTATGTCTGATCATCTGTCCATGTGTCTATTGACCACATGGAAAACAATGCTGGAAAACAAGCCAGAATGGCCACACTGGTCAGTCATCCTGATGGCAGTCCTCCAACAGGTGGAGTGGATTATGGAAGGAAGAATGATCTGTTTTGTACAAGTTATTGCTGGATAGTTCCCAGATGTGTTAATAAAGCTGCAAGCTATTCAAAGAGCTCAGGGTCCATTCTGGCTCTTCCTCTACCTCTACCCTAATCTTGAGAAAACAAGACTGTTAGATAAGCCAGTGATCAGCTTACTTAAGGAGTCTCACTTTTTGTGAAATAGAGCAAACTTTGTTTGGAAAAAAACATAAAATTTCCCAGAAAGTCAGGAACTAATAGGATTAAGCTAATTGGCAAAAATGGAATGACAGACACTTGACACAGTTCCATATGCAATGTTTCAGTGGTTTCCAGAGCTCAGAAATCCGAAGGAAGGAATTGCCCTTTTTAGATAGGATCACAAATATAAATCCAAAAATAATTTTGTACAAAATGGTGCAAGTTTACAAGGGTGTGATATAATAATGTGTTTTTTCAGGTATCAGGAAAATGGCAAGATAGCTTACTGAGCTATGGCTTTCTGCTTTTACAGGTATAGTCCCTGTCAGCTGTTCACTTTCCCTCTGCAACTGGAATGACACTGCTTGTCCTGGCTTTTCAGTAAGCTCATAGCAATCAGAAGTCAGGAAAATAGCTTAGTACATGTTTTCCTAAGCAATGAAAAGAGACATTCAGGCACACAGAAAAATCAGCAGATGTAATGAGATTAAGATATTCCTTATGATTTTGCTATATTTTCTAAAACACTGCTTTTGTTTGAAAACAGCGAAGTTTATAGCCCCCTTTAATGCCTTCACAATGTCAACTAACTGTGGCCAAACAGACTGAAATAATAGCTGTATTCATTTAATAGGGTGCTAGCTTTGAAGTTTAATTATCACGGGTAGGAACTCTCCACATTCAGGGAAATGCAGACTGAAGTATGAAATCCACTTGGCTGCAGATCATTTCTACATCATGTCAATGCAAGGAGAAATTTCAGTTGCGTGCCTGCAGAAGTGAAATCAGATCTCTAGACTGTCCTTGCTGCCTCTCACAATCCCAACATCTGATCCAGTCCATACAACCTCTCACTGATTTCCTTCCAAATCCTGACAAATTCTTCTCCTCTTTCCCCAAAGTGACCCCTGGGAAATAGGAACTTGATTGGATTGGATTTTTCATTTCTGCTACTGTCTGTACCACCCTTTGGAGCATCCAGCACTGCGGATTTGGCACAGACATCAATAACCACATGAAAAATCCTGAGACTTTGGGAACCATCCCAGCTATCTGAGAACTCTCCTTGAAGATGGAGGGACTGTTTAACAGGCTGGGCACTCATCTCACCTCCATGAGAGGTAACACTCTCCTCCTAGGGCAACAAAAATTGTCACTTCCATTGCAATAAGGTAAATTGGGTTGATCAATCCAGCTGGCAGATCTGATCCATGCAGTCCATCCATCCTGATGCCTTTTTTCCCCATGGCCTCAAAGGAGATCAAGAACAGTTGTTAGGATGGCACATAGACTACAAAAGCCATTTGGAAGCCTCTCACACTTTCAGGACATTGTTGGGTATTTGGAGTTATGAGTGGCCACAGCCACGTCGGATATGGAGACAGTTCCCAGGCTGGCATTCAACCCTGGCCTGACTGAGAAACTGAGAACTGTTGATTTTAATATTCCCAGGGAGGTAAGGAAAGAACAACACAAATCACATGCCTGCAGCAAGGCAGATCTGCTTGGGAAGACAGTTACTCCTCAGGATTTGGGGCTCTGTGAACATTAAGCCTAAGGGTTTATAAACAGGATTCCAAATCTTCTCTGAAAATGTCACTGCACTTTATCCAAACAATCCAAACTTGCTGACAATCAAGCCAATCTTTTCCAAATCCAGAAATGGCCTTTCCTCACAGTGTCCATTCTCAGCTTATAGGCTTAAATGTCAGTTGTTTTTCTTAGAGTTTACTTCTCAAGCAATGTTTAAAATGCTATATTTGTGAAAAAACAAAATAATTTCCTTTTTGTTCATCTCCAATACCTCAAAACAGATAATGGATTTCACTGAAACATTTCAAAACTTAGATGTGCACCATTAAAATTTTTCACTCATGTGCCAATAAAATCAATTACCACAACTTATCACACAATTATTTGAAACCTCAAGGTCTGGGTTTTTTAAAGTCATTCTATATAGTTGAAAAAACATAATTACTTTGACTCAGCTATCAATTATATCACAGTATCTTATTGCATTATTTTAGAACTACTATAGATGGACATATAATATTGATATGAATCTACAAGATCAAATTCAACAGCTTCACAGACTCTAACCAAGAATTTTAAAGCATTAATCGCAGCACTGATTGCACAAGAATATGCAATAAACTGCCCATACAGTGTTCATGGTAAACAGTTCTGCACCTTCTCCCCCAGTATTAAAAGGCCAGATAGAAAAGTAAATATTTCCTTAGGGGAAAAAAAACAAACAAACAAAACCAAAAACAAAAACAACAAAAAACCCAAAAAAAAACAAACAAAAAAAAACCACTTCACTTCTGACAGATAAATCCCCTTAAGCTAAAAAAAAGGCAAACAGGATGCAATAATTAGGATGAGTTATCCAACATGCAAATCAGTTCCCATGGATTGCTCAGGAGCTGCTGAAGGTTATTCAGCAGGTTTATCCAGAGACAGTGGATTCCTTTAAAAAAAATATATCATGGGAAAAAGGCACAATGGAACAAATGGGCCCTGCCCTTTCACAGAGCATCTAGCTGACATGTAGCTTGCTAAAAGAGTGTAAATGATTTAAAGAAAGGCTAAGCAGAAATGTACATCAAGTGCCATTATTTTATCACCCACTTTAATCACAGGCTGCTGTTCAGGATGGTTTGGGATGTTGGTTGTTACAGAAGAGATTTCTGTACCATTATTAGTACCTCTGAACAAATACAGTGAGCATGGGAAAAAAAAGACAGCAGGAGGGAGAGACAGTGAGAGTGAGAAGGAAAATGTAGCAGCAGTTAAAGCATAGTTTAATAACTCCAATCTCAGTCACTTTTTTCATATGTATTGTATGTGCAAGTCCATAGTACAGCATAATGTGTCATAATTTGGCCTCCAATTCTGACAGCACTGCTTGACTTGGGCATTAAATCATTGCCCCGAGGAATTCACATTCTGGCAATTCCTGATGGTAGGGCTGTCATCTCCTCCCACACATGACCTATCATTTTTGACATGATTGAATCAAAATTAGTCAGTACATTTAGATGTAAATTAGAGACATCCAAGAATAATAATGAGCACAAAAATATAGCTCTGTGTAATTGACACGGCAACAGCTTAGTACAGTCTTCCATAGTGTCCTCGAAATTATTAATATCATGATAACAGAAGTACGGTATCAAAAAAGTGAGAAAACTTTTCTTTTTTTTTTCTTTTTTTTTTCTTTTTTTTTTTTTTTTTTCAATAGGNTGAGAAAACTTTTTTTTTTTTTTTTTTTTTTTTTTTTTTTTTTTTTTTTTTTGTTAGAGAGGCATATTTAACTAACCCTTAAATCCTAACAAAATCTGTAAGTGTTCACCCACCTAGCACTTGCATTATCTGTGTGGTCCTCACCAGAGACAGACATAACCAGACAGCCCAGGAGCACGTGAGGGCTCTTGCATCCTGCCCCACTCGTGTCACATCCTTCCACCTTCACCACCATTCCCCCTTCAGTCACTGGTCACTGCCTGCCCTGGTGCCACCACGCGTCCCTGAGGGAGAGGGCCAGTTGCTGCTCCAGGAGATGATGCCTTCCAAAACCATCAGGACTCTTGTGCACTTCCGAGTGCTGCCCCACAGCAACACTGTGCTCAACATTTTCCCCCTTATAAGCTCCTTTTTCATGTATTTTACCAACTCAGACAGATGACACCATCAGGAAGATGACAGAAGCCACCAACACACTGCTCCATGGGCCCAGCTCTTCCCACACCTCCCTGGGCAGCTCTGTCCAGGCAGAACCCAGACTACCCTTTGGTTCCATCACCCCTTCCGAGACCTGGGGAACAGTGGGGAAAATCCCCAGTTAGCACACAAGGGAGGAGGGCTGAAACTCTTGAAGATACACTGTGCTGGTCCTTCCCCAGAGCTCTTTCTTTCCCTGGGCAAAGGGCTCTCCATGTCGCCACAGCCTGAGGAAGCGACCACAGCCAGGTTGGGTGTGAGTGGTACAAGAAAGAGCCATTGACTTTAGGGAGGAGAAACACCCCTAACTCTCTAGAGTGGGGTATGTACCCCCAAAGTACTCTTCTGTCAGGTGGAAAGAGAGGCAAACAGGAGGAGCTCTCGATTTTTCTGTTTCCCCACTTCCAAAAGGGTTGGGTGTCCTCAGGATGGGCAGGTGCCTGAGAAACCTTGAAACCAGAGCCACTGTACACACCGGGCTGAGGCAGACAAAAGTAGGCACAAGATTTAGAAACATTTCCAAGGATTTTCTGTGTTTTCCCTACAGAAATGTCATTCAATATTTTTGGTGGCGGTGCTTTACCCACGGAGTGTGCCAGCACTGGTGTCCTAGAGGAAAGGCTGCCCACCGTCGGCTGTCTCAGAGCTGTGGGGTGCGTCACAAGGGGAGGGCCTGATTTTGTTCCCATGTGCCCAACAGGAAAACAAATAACTGTTTAGAACCCAAACAATTCAATGAGTGTCTTTTTTTTGTTTTGTTTTTAATATATGGTGGGAGCATTTACATGTATTAATGTGGTACTCAGTGATCTTGATAACCTAAGTCTGTACTACTACCTTGAAGCAAACCTAAAATCTCCTGGGGTCATGCCGACATCTCAATGGTTGCGTACTGAGTATCTCCCTAAAGTCTTTGATTACCATGTTGCCGGGGGAGAAAAGAAATTAGCTGGAACAATTTCTGTGTCAGTTGTCTGTGATGAAAGAGGAAGTGCCCAAGATTACTATGTCCTCGATGCACTTGCCATACTTTCACTCAACAGAGATGTTAATATTTTGAGTAACCAGGTGAAGCAAGTGTCAAAGCTGTTTTATTGGAATATGTTTTTCTGGAAGCCACAAATCATAAAGCCATTTCTGAAACAATATTGCAAACACTACAAAAGTTTCCCTGTGCAGAGCATGTATGGCCAGGATATACTGCTTAGTGAAACAAGTGCTGGTAAGAAAGAAAATTTTCTACCCCTTGCAACCCAATTTTCAGGGCTGATTAATAACTTGTACCCTGAACACTGAAGTTTTCAAGTGTCTAGCACCTCTGAGAATGTGGCTAATGAGGGCATGCAATTTGTAAGACTTAAATGACAAAGCTTACTGGGTGAAAAAATCTCCTTGTATACATGGTTTCACTAGCTCTGTTTGAACAACAAAAATAAAATCCAAGAATATTTCTGTAAGAAAAGAAAAACACAAGCATTTCTTGTGTACTTCAGGCAGATGCTTAACACTATTTTCTTTGACAAGAGCCTAAGATAAAATGCTAGTTTTCTATCTGGTTTTGGGAGTGTCACTGGACATTTACTGCCTTTTGAGTTTGTCATACCACCCAATATGTGCTAAAATATCACATCTCACATGCATAACAAATTCAGTAATGGTTCAGTTGCTTCTTGGGGTTGAGAATGACAAAAAAGCCAGAGAAAGTAAACCTAAACCCAGGTGCATCTTACACCAGATTTGTCTGGATGAAATTAATTCTGTAGGACTGATCAACTGGACACAGAAAAGGTGGCAGCAATTAAACTCATGGAAAGATTGTGCACTAGATGAGCATTCTCATTCATGTTAACAAATCTATGCTAACTTAGCAAAAACGAAGGGCATTTCAAAATACTGTTCAGATTTGATGCAGAATGCTACTAAGAGGACTGACATTTGCAAATGTAAAATAATGTTCTCTGGAAACAAAGGGCTTTGAAATCTACACAGAGTGCCTGGCTTCCCTTCAAGGACTGTGCCTCAAAATGGCTGTCATCTCCCACTTTCTCTTAGCAAGGACCAATTTATTTAAAAGGCCTGTCTTAAAAAGATGTTGCTTCTAGTGGAGATGACCATTGTAGTGAGTAGGGACCAAAGAATAAAAATGAGGTTAGAAAAATGAAAGAGGAATCCCCTTAGTTCCCTATGAGGAACTGAAGAAAGAGAGGACAAAGAAGACTGAGAGTAAATATACAAAGTAGGGGGTAGAAATAGGACTGTAATGTTTTTTTCAGACAGCACTACTGGGCTAGATTCAAAAGTTTCAGAAGAAGGAAAAATGAAGGAATTGGCAAATGTCCAAGCAAAGGATATTCCCCAGTCTATAGAGGATGCAGCTGAGACTCAGTGAAGCTCCAGTGAACTGCCAATGGGAATGAGCATGAAGAGGAAAGGCCTGCATTTTAGTGTTACCAGAGGTAGAAATCTAAATTCACCATCTACAAATTCAGGATGAGAACCTCTCACTAAGGTTGAAAATAGCCAGAACATAAACCCCTACACCTAACAACATTAAGTCCTTATATTTTGGGAATGTGGATTATGCTCTCAGCTCCTGGTAGCACCAGTTCTGATAAACTCCCCTTGCAGTCTGCACTACATTTAGCAATCCAAAAACTCGGGACAGGAACAGAATTCAACATCTCCGAGCAGGCACAGAAGTGAAACATCTTTTTTGAAGTACTTCAGCAGGCTGCTAAATGCTACAATAAGCCCACACAACAGACTCCCTGCATTTGTAATTGTTTGGCTGACTCAAGCATACACACCTCACATTTGAGCCCTACCCCTTCAAATGCTTTACAGTGTTAAATCAAGGGGAGAAATTGCCACAGTAAATCTCATGTGTGTTATGTTGTGCTTCCCCACGCAACAAAGTGGACAATGTTTTTTTCTCAGTGACAACGCGTGGGTGGAATTTCCCACATGATGTAGAAGTGCTCTGGTAGGTGCCTGCAGAATCAGGACCCTACTCTTAAGTCCAGCTGGTTGTGTATAGTTTGGCAGATTAATTGCCAAAGCAACACTTACACTGTTGTGTCTGCCTTTTTTTCATGTCCTACTCTAATGGTACCAAGGAAACTGAACGCAAAAAACAAAGGTACTAAATATTACATTATAAGAGAGAGCATAAAGCGCCTTGATAAGCCTGACAAGCCACCCTTATGGGAAAATATTACAAAAATAATTCTCTTGCAAACTTTAGCTATGTTCTTTTGAAACAAGTCTTCAAAAATTGAGGCAAATCCCACCTCAGTATGACATGCAGCAATAATAAAAGACACATGTGATATACAAAATTTCTGTCTGATAAACAGATCAGCCAACCCACATCAAATTAGGTAATTAATACTTACTTAGTTTGTCAGACATGTTTAGGGGAGCAGCTGATTCCTGAACTGACATTATGCATAGAGGCAAGCTCCTCTGGCATTTCTTTACTTGTCCAAGAAAAGCCTGATACAGTTAAAACTATAGGGTGTCTGTATACAGCTGTATTTTATGATTGCCTCTACATCGTATCAATGACTGGTCTAACTAGGACAAGGTGAAAACCCACCTCCAGCTCTGTAGAGGCAGGAAAGCAGAGTGTATGTTTATTATCACCCTGGCGAACAGATTCACAACTAAAATAATAACACATTGTTATAAATAGGGCAACTCAAAATCCACCTGAAAAGAAGAATATCAGTATCTTACAAAAGTGCTTTGGCAAAATAAACTATAAACCATATCAAACAAATACTTTGGTAATAGCTATTTTAATCTCCTTTACATCCATAGGTAATTTTCCTTGTACTTCTACTACAGCAAATGCAAAACATTTTGAATATTCTGAAATAGTCTCCATAGGGAAAAATTCTGTTACTACAGAGCCCTGCGGAGATTATAGAAAAATGGACTTAATCCTCATATTATGTTTGGTTCGCCTCAAGTAACCAGGCTTTTTTAGTGGCAAGAAGTATTCAGCAAAAAAGCATTTATCTTGAAAAAAAACCAAGTGAACAAACAAAAACTAACCCAAACCCCAAAATTTTTTTCCTCTTCCTACATTTGGAATTAAATGGTGCTTTCTGGTCTACAGACGTTATCACAGAATGTGTCATTCTTTGACATTGCAGGATTTATGCAACCCCTGATACCATCTCTGTCACAGAAGACTGCATTCTGGAAAGTCGTCAGCAAATTAACAAACACCTGGCAGGTTCCACAGGAGAGAGAAAAACTAGGAGTTTCATACTCAGTTGGCTCCTCTCATAAATTCCTTAAGGTGGTTCATGAAGATATTCTCACAGAACTCTGACATTAATTCAGTTGTCTTTTTAGGCCCTATTTTCTGCTATCTATAACACAGAAGGTTACCATCTGTTGTCATAATGTATGACAATATTTCACAGTCTCACATATATTCTTTATGTATAAAAGTGCATTTTCACAAGGACTGGTGCATTGTCTAAAAGATTTTTGATAGGTAAAAGGTTCGTATAGGAACAGTAACTGGCTTTATTTGCAGCATTCCAAATCAAAATATTTTCTTTAGACCATATTAGGTGTTATCCAGATTTCAAAACGTCCCCTTCATTCACACATAATCAACAAATTTAAGAGTGAGCCTCAGGAAAAGATCATCTTCTAATTCCCTGGGCTACCTTGGAAGACATTATTTTAACTGCCAGATTCTCAAGAGTTTTCCCTGAACCCTTTACACACGTTGTCCATCTGCATCCCTAATACCCTCGTTCCTGAATGCTGCACCTGCTCTTAGACCAATGACACAGATGTTTTCGACCAGATGTTGAAAAAAAACCAAGTGTTCTCAATTGGCTGCAGTACAGTTGGTCTTGTCTTGGATATTTTTTCTTTAATTTATTTACTTATTTTACTCATTTCATTCCATGAGTCTTTCATCCAGAAATTGAATGGGGAAAAAATTAGCAGTTCACGTGACCATTTTATGCACATTTCCAGTTAGAAGATGAACAAGAAAACTTAAACTCAAGACAGTGAACAAACATGCGTCTCTTTTTATTGTAAACATAATAAACTAAAAATTACCCAAAGTTACATTCTTATGAGCATAAAAAAAGTGGAACCAAAAAAGTGTGACTGTTTAAGAATAAGTTCCAATGTTCTCCACAGTAGCAAATATATTTTTTTATGAAATACAGAATTTATCATGGAGATATATCATGCCTCAGAAGAAAGCCACTTGCCATGTTTTGAGGTAAAGGATCACATGGTAAACAACAATCACATATTCCAGGTTCTGAATGCTCTAAAGATACAAACCCCTGTTGATCACTTTTCTTCTTGTTTCTTGCATATATGATCATGAGTTAAATAATAGCATGAACTCTGAGACAGGCACCATTAGGCTTCAGAGTCAACAAGATATTGAAGTGAAAGGACTGAATATAGGGCATTCTGAGCTGCTGTCTCCAGTTATTACAGAAGCTAGAGGCAACATGGCATCAATTTGCTGTCAGTCCAAGTGGGGAAGGCTATTTTTGCAATTATATGCTAGAGGCTATTTTTAATGAAGGATTAGAATTTGGAGCACAAGATGACAGCTTCCTAAAACAATAGGGCTTGTTCAGCTGCTGTGAGCCAACATCATTCATCTGCTGAGTCGTGGCCCTGATCCGTCAAAGAACTGGATCTTCAAGGAGACTATTTGCATATTTTTCAGTTTTATTACTTGAGCACCTGGGAGCTTTTTGTCGTGGGCAAAAATGGCACTCTGAAAGGCACTGTATGGACACCAACAAAACAGCCCTGCCCCTAGCAGTTTACAGTCTAAGTTTTCTTCAAGTTTAGGGTTCTGCTGGATTGAGGACTCCCTGTATCTCCTAATCCCATTCTAGTAATACAGATGTTATGAGACAGTGGGCAAGCACAGTATTTCTCTCTTCCAAACTGCACCAGTTAAAAAAGTGGCCAGGGAGAAATATTAATATGACAGTAAGAAATCCTTACTTGGGCTAGAATACGAGTAGAAAAATGCAGTTTACTAGCCCATAATTCTGAATCCAGGCTGATATTTTTTGCACTTTAGAATAAGAATGTGCTCTGTAATATTCTGTTTTAGAAAGTGCACTCTCTTTTAAGGAGTCTGCAGTTTGGCTTCAAAAGTCACCGAGGTCTTTATTATGTAATTAATTGACCCCATTAAAACATACTGCAAATTCCTTGGCTGAAAGCAACAGTTTTATTGAAGGGGTGAGCTGGATTCTCAGCTGCCAACCCTTAAGCTTAGCGAAGTAACAGAATTAAAACGGGCTTAAATTGTCATTTTTGGAAGAGCTCTGTTTCTCTTAGTGTTTTGGCACATCACAACACAGACTGTTGACATGCACAAAAATCTAATACAACATGGTGAGTCAAATTATTTGGCTGGTGTCACTACGCAGAAGTCTGTCACTGTGTTAATACTCAGATTTGATAGATTTTGGGAAAATGTCATTGTATATCCCGTGCTCAAGCTCTTTCTGCTGGGAGTGTAGTGAAAGCTATCGGACATCTTATGTTACATAGAACACTCTAACAGGCACTTATCCTGAAGTTTTGTGGCCATAATTTAGCATGCAACTAGAGAACATTACACCGAAATGTCTGCAGATAAATTAAAATAAACAAACTTCACTGTGTGTACAGCTCAACGGGAACTCCAAGTGTCTCACAGTTGCAAAAAAAAAAAAAGAACAGTCCTTATATGCTTAAACAGGGAACGCAGGAACAAGAGAGGATTTATGACAATGGTGAACACATGTGGTGTCCATTCTCTAAGAAGGAAATGGAAAAAATGGAAAATGTGGAAAAAGCATCCCAAGAGCTAAAGAAAATGCTTTACAATGAGGCACTCTAGGAACTCAGTATATTTACATTTTTGAAGCAAGACTGAGAAGTAACATGATTTCAGTAAGAAAACATCTTTTCAGGTAGCAAATACTGTGAAAAATTCTAGAAGAGAGAAGTATAGCAAGAACCCAAAGGGTGGGAATTCTAAGCTTCAGATCAAAATAAATGTATCTGGGGTTTATGCTGCAGGAGGGTGATTAAGTTTTGGAACTCTGTTCCACTAGAAATAGTAGTATTCTTTTACATTTTTGGACTTCTTCCATGTAAGATCGGTCACCTTTATGAAGATATTCTTTCACTGAAGCACAAGTTATTTGGATTTTATATCTGTCATTTGGGATATGTATGGGTCTGTGATAACACAAAGCCTAGACGAGATGATCACTTCCTGGCCTTCAACTCTACATGTACTGGGAAAAAAACAGATACAATTTCTTCGACAAGGATTTACTCTCTACATTAAAATATTTATATTTAAAATAAACTCATTCTTAAGTCCCTGATTCTGCCCACTGAGTAACATGGGAGCCTAGGTTGGCTTACTCGTGTTTGATTACGTAATATCAGATTAGAAAATTCAGCCCACTAGTAGGCAAGCAGGGTCACCATTCCATCCCACTCAATATTATATAAATATGGAATACCAATAACCACTACTTCCACATTTCAAACCTGACAAACAAGGGAAAAGCACAGCACTAGGACAGCCAAATGTTCTGTTGATTCTACAGTTATTCTTTATGAAAGGGCAGTGTAGTAGGGATACTACCCTCCTAAGGATACAGCTACCTGCTTTGTCTGCATCACTTTCAATCTCACCAACGAGGGAAAAAATTACTGCAAATAGGTGGATGTCATATCTTTGTCCCATTACTACTTAGTGTTCACTAGCCAAAGACATTCAATTCAGTTAACAAGCAATCATGTGTTACAAAGAGAAAAAATAACAGTACAATAAAGCATAGTTACCAGTCCAAGTTCTACCCAACTGGGTCATGCCAATAATATTAATTCATAATGTCTGCATGGCATTACAGCAGTGCTACAGCTCCAGTGGCACTTGCGAATTACTCCACACAGATTTTCCTCAGCTAAAAAGATGCATCTTAAATACAAAATGCCATAATTGTCTCATACTCACAGGGAGTTTTTTGCATGATACATGTTATAACTGGTAATGGCAAATCAACCACCTCTAGAAACTAGAACTGGTGACATCCTTCTGTACCCTTAATGCTTCCTGTGGCTTCCAAGTTAACTAATATATTTGCCTGGTGTAGATCCTTTAGATTGACTGTATATTTCTAATGTGTGGTTGTGTATAGCATACAGAGAGATACACAGGAAGTTAAAATGTTGTAAAAGAGAAGAGTTAAAATACATCCAGTAAAACAGGAACAAACACACACCCAAGAAAAAAAAAGTGTGAAGAAAAATATACCAATTTCAATAGGAGAATGACAAAATAGGTTTTCTGTAGAGACTATGTCTCACATCAGAGTGCACCAACAGAACACTTGGGGCACCTGACCACTCCCTGGAAGATGCTGGGTTCACCCTGAGAGGATGTCCAAGGCCCCACATTCTGACTGCAGTGAGTGCACTGCTCCATGCAGTGCCATAGCAAGGGAGAGGTTTTAGAGAGAGACTTTGGCTGATCTCCATCTGTCCCATCACTTCAGCTGGAGGGGCAGCCAGGGTGGTTTGGCTCTCCATAGATACAGTGGGAAAACTGCAAACCTTAGCAAATCTCTGCTGGTTCCAGTTGGTTTTGCCTGAATTCCATCTAGATATTTATTTTCTCATCAGACACCCCTGAGCTTGATATGGTGTGCCTCTTTTGTGGGGTTTAAGCCACAAAACAAATTACAATAGACAAAAAGAACAATAAAGTTTTATGTCCTTTGAGTGTAAGGTTTTCAAAAGTGGCTGGTGATTTCGAAAGGTTTCCATATGACACACACATGTCCAGCCGAGACCTCTTTAAAGTGTCCCAATTTACAGAGGTCAGATACTCCTCATTTCCTTAAAGTCTAGTGCCTTTCAAAGGCATTGAGATGAGCATTCAAATGCTGAGAAGCCTAAAATCACTAAATTGCTTTGGAAAAACTTGAGCTAAAAATGTAACTAACTGCAAGAGATTGATTTCAGCTGCTTGACATCAAAACCCAACAGTTGCCTTTTCGGAGGCCAAGAGCAAGGCTTACTTTCTCTGATAAAGTGTTCTCCAAAAGGAACTCATTGCATCTGACGGAAAATTAACACAGGGCATAGAAGATCACAAAAGACTATGACCTTTCTCCTATATAAATATTTAATCAGGTACTTGACCTCACCGGATTACAAATTAACAGTAATTGGGACCCAAAAGGTTTCCTTCTCTTAACAGTTTTTTTCAATTGAACATGTTATTAAATTGGTTCAACTATTTTTTTTTTAGTAGAAGGGAATTTGTTACTTACAAAAAATATATTGAGGGACATTAGGAAGACTGCCATGCCTCTTACCAGTTTTCTGTATCCATGTGTTCCTCTTCTTCCACACAAAGTCACCCATCTTACCTAAGTTTCATCTGAAGAGATTGTAGACACAAGGCACAATGCAGTTTGTCCTGGACCTCAAATCCTGGACAGCAGGTGAGATGCTTAGAGACCCCTGTTTATATCCTTTTCACCTTGTACATGTACGCAACAGAAACAGGGAAACTTCCAACAAAGCTTTTGATCATTTTTCAAAGCAGCAAAGGATGGATTTTGATCTAAGCTGAGACTTCAGTTCCATTTAGGACAATGATTCTGCAGCCTGGGAATTTTGTGTGCAACCATCCTATTAAATAACATGCACATGTCGTAAAAATTATATGGGCATGCCTGTCCACTCACAGAGCTCTTGAGTCCATAATCTGCACTCAAGCAAAACTACCACTGAAGTTTCCAAGAAGATTTTCATCTGCCGCAGGCTTTCTGACTCTAAAAAAAATGTTTCTTTCCTTCTTCATTAGTGTAGCAGTCTCCATGACTTATGCTATATTTTTATCAACAATGCAATTATTCCCCCTGCATTTTCAAAAGTTCATAAAGCATACGGAAAAAATTCATATGAAAGGAAACAGCGAGCACGTTTATGGGAGAGGACTTTTACTGGACATGAAATAATTTGGTTCAGCTGTGTGCAAGTTAAAAGAGAAGAAAAAACAAATATAGCAATTTTGTGGGATTTGTTGCTTTTTCTTTACATCTGCAATTCAAAAACAACTTTGAAATGACAACTCTCTGCTAGCACAGATTCATTCTTATCCACAAAGGGCCATAGGCATTTTCAATACCCTGTGCACACAGGAAAAATTCCTATGTCACAATGTTATCTGAACAAGAAGGGTCTCTCTTTCCCTGGGACTACACATGTGTATCTTCCATTTCAGCAGGCATCACAGTGCTCAACACAGCTCAGTTGCAACCTTTCAGGTCTAACGAACCCTGCTTTGGATGGCCAGAGACTGCCCTAGATAGAGAAGGTGAGGAAGAAGCCTCTGGATTGAAGAGTTCAGACCAAGCCTGCCACTGGCAGCAGAAGACAGTTTTATATGTGAACAGGCCACAGCATAAGTGAAAGGAGAACTCAAAGAAATGACAGTGGGAAACAGGCCTTCAGATTAATCCAACTATTTGCCAAATTAATCTCAGAGCCAGGGCTGATGGGAGTACAAAGGTGACTTTGAGCCCAGCCTTGACAGGTAAGTTCTGATGATCAAAGAGACATCTTGTTCTTGAAGTTTTTTGGTGCCTGTTCATCATGTCATGAAGACCAAGGTCATGCTGACCTTCACCCTGGCAATAGCTAAAACCACTTTAAGCACCAGGCCCCTACACACCACAAGTGCTGTACCAGGCTTCTGCTGGGATGGCTAATCAGGATAATTCTCCAGCTCTTTCATATGGTGACCTTGTAGCTCTAATTTTAAAAAGAACAGGGATTTCAGCCAAATACTGAGATTTAAATAAGTTTTCCTATAAGCCCAGTACTGAGATGATACATTTGTCTGAGAAGTCCATTCACTGGCTAAAGTCCCAGAATGTAAACCAGGTGATGTATCCTCACTCCTTTTTTTCTGACAGCAGTAATCTTGCCAAGGTCTGTACTTCTGGGCTGTGGCAAACACCTGGTGACTGTTACAGTTCTTTGTCCATTTTGACTTCTCTAGGCTGTTTGCCAAAAATCACAGTTAAATGTTGTTCTTTGATTCAGGCTTGTTTCTATCTCGCAGGTACCTATGCAGACTTGTACGGCTGATTTTCCTTTTTTTTCCCCAGGGTTCTCTTGTGCCAAGTGTTTCCTGAGCAAATTCTTCCTTATGCAGAGAGAGTGTGCTCTGATGTGCCTCTGACATCTATGGTTAAAGAATTTCTAAAGTCTTTATAGGTACATATGGGTGCCCATGGGATTTGAGATGCCCTAATGTGTCCACCATGGCCTACAGCTCACACTGTAGTAATGCACAGGTCTCCTTTAAGTCCTGCATCATTCCTTGTGGATGTTTCAGGTATGTCTGTGCATTTTAAATGGAATAAGAAGCCTATACGTGGGCGAATGAATCGAGCCTTTGATGTCTTATGTTAAAATGCATACACTGTAGAAACATTTGGGAGTTCAGAATTTGTGAAGTGAAGTACAATAATAACCATTCCCTTTCTTAACAGTTATGCATCAGTTGTAACACACTTGATCACAGCTAAACCTGTGGTCTTTTCAATTAGTTATATGCCTTGAGAGATGCATGCTTATTCACATAAATCATGTTTCACTTCTGATTTTGGAACGTGGAACATATCAATAATACAGGCATTACAGGCTAACTTACAGAGGTCTACTTGATGCAGTTAAACCAGTTCCCACTTATGTTCACCATTTCTGATATCTGTCTCATTTCTGAATAAAGTAGAACTTCACTGGTATGTTTTTTGACTAGTCATTCCAAAGTGTCCTTCTTGATGAACATCTTCCCTACATTTTATTTTGCCTTCCTGTGATAACTGCCATTCTTGTACTTCTTGTACCAGATGATCTAATGTAAGCATGAGAAATGTTTTTGTGTTTTTTATCATTCTCTGCTTATAGTTCATATGACTGCTTGCATAACTCACCCCACATCCAGGGTAAATACAGAGCTTCATACATTTGTAGTAGTCATACACTGTGTTATAGCTCATTCTAGATCAGCTGGTTGCTTACAATTACTACTTAATGTCTTAGCAGGACCTCCATATTCACAGCCTTCTCTCAAGCTTTGAAAAAAAAAATTGCAGTAAGCTTGCTTGGTAATGTTTCACCCAGTCCTTTCTTGTGTATTGTAAAAAGTTATCTATGCTTAATGTCTTGCCTTTTGATTCTAGATGAAATCACAAAACCTTTTATGGCTGTTGCATGTTCTATTTAGAATATGCATCCATACATCTGTCCTGTGTCACTGTCATAGCCCTCAAGGCCTCTACTGTAGACGAGTTAGGCATGATTAATTTTGTGGTCTACTTCTCTTATTAGCTTGAGATTGACAATTTGGAGTTGTTCAATTTGAGGATGCTTCTTCTTGCAATTTTTAGTGTTCTCCACAATCATTCCTAAGGTTCAAAAATGGTGCTGCCCATTTCCCTTGTGTCATTCACATGTATTTTCACCCCTGGGAGACCTCCTAGTGTTTGGGGTGTTTTTCTGCAATATGCTAGATGGATTCCAAAAGGCAATCCCAGGAAGTGACATCTGCAAAACGGTGGTTTGAAAGCAAATTTCGAAGTGTTCAGCATCCAGGGGAGTCTGCCAAAACCCTCCCTCTGTATCTAATCTGCTGAAGAACTTGGCTTCTGCCATCTCAGAAAACATTTTGTTCCTTGAGAGCAAATGGAAATGTTTCCCTTTTTAAATGATCTTGTTCAGCATCTTGTGGTCACTGCAAAATCTAAGACCAATCCTTTTTGCTCTTTTTCTCCACAGCTACAAAGAACAAGCCTTTTTTATTGCTCTGACTGATCCTGTGAATGAAGCCATCTGTTGTCATGTTTTGCTGCACTTTTATTAGTGCCACATGTAAGATATTCTGCATCTTCCATTAACTGTACCTTGAATGTCACCAGGTGACCCCTTTTTTCTGCAAGCACGCTTCACTTCACGCATTGGCACATTCACGTCTGGTTCAGGTTGTTCCCGGGGCTATGAATCTACCGGGCTTTGGCATGCATTCCAGTGACGAGACCAAACTTGTGCCCATGGACTATTTGCTCTCCTTAATGCATTACCACAACGTCTTGTTTTACTCTTTGAGCCTTTGAACATCAGTGACACTTCACACTTGGCCGGGCCTGGAATTTGTCCCTTGCTTTCAGATTTCAGTCTCACCTTTGACTTCTCCAACTTCATACTTTCTTTTGAACAAGTGTGTTTCAGTTTTTCTCACTTCTTTCATTTGTGCTCCTGGGCCTAATTTGTGCATCACATGGAGGCCATTTGTTCTTTGTTTTATTAGCCATTCTTTTGACTTTGCAGCATCTTTCTTTGTTGAGCAAATGCACAGCTCACCTCTGCACACTATTTATTCATTTCATTACCTGCTCTAGTCTGAGTGATTTTGCAAATGCATGGCTTGTTTTCCTTTCCTGAGATTGGCACATATACTGGACTGGTTTATATTCATTCGCATCAGCTGTAAAAGCTATTTTTGTCCTTTTTTTAAAAGAAAAAGTACCTGCATTTCTCCTACACACCCATTTGACTGGTGTTCACAGACACAGGCTCAAGCATTTAGTCTGAGAATGCAGAGAACTTTCTACTGATTCACCTCAAAGTGTGTAGCTTTGAACAAGGGCACTTTTCATTGCCCTAAATTCACAAGGACTGGCTAGTTCTGAGTCTATGCTAAGTTAGTCTCTTGTTCCATCTATATTATCAATAATATCTCTTCTAGAGGATTTTTATCACCCTGATGGAACTTTGAAGATCAAATGACCATTCTGTTCACTTTGCTCTTGGGAAAAATGTGGTCCTTCTATTCACCAAACTTGGTCAAAAACTGTGTCCCTCATCTTTTATTTGACTTTACAGTATTCATATAGCCTCTACACATCTGCTTGAGCTTCCTCCTTATCTTTTCAGCATTCACCATAATTTTAAAATATTGGAGAATTTTATCTACTCCAGGCACTCGTTCTTTAGCAGGGAGAAAAAATAAATTTCTATTTTTCTGTTCAAGGAAAGCTTAGCCCCAGCTGGCTCTTCTTTTGTTTTTGTTTTTCTAGATCCTGAAATAAATCCTCTTGGTGGCATGCTGATAAAATTGCTGAGCTACCACAATTGTGTCTCTCTGTGAGGAAAGCAACATCTCACATCCATAAGTCAGAAACAACCCCATAAGCCACCCTGTGAGCGATCACTGCTTTTCCAGTCCTTATGTCTCTACGGGCAATCACAGAAGATTTGCAGATCTGCCAGCTCTCTCTCTCTCTCTCTCTATCAGTTTGTGAAAGTTAGTCCTAATGAGGACAGGGAAATGTCACACCAGATTACACTTCCCCAGATTTTTTGCCAAATCCAAAGCACCATTTCACTTCCCTCTTCCTCTTACCATTTATTCTCTTTCTTGGACTCTCAACACCCTGGTTTGTGATGCATTGCACAGGCAGACCTTCAGACTGGTGTGCCAGTAAGGCAAACTACTAAATTTGGAGCTGCAGCTGTTATGGCAATGTCATACAACAGGCATCACCTGTAACTTCCTACTTTTAGCAAGGTATTTTCCAGGAAACCTGTGGCATTATTTTATAAATCAAACAAAAATGGCCATGAAAAATGATGAATCCGTGTGACAGAAGATTTGAAAGACAAGCTAGCACATCTGGATCCAAACGAATGGTCAAGTATTTAACATACTGCAGCTAACCTCAGCAAACCTAAAGGAGTTTATCTCTCCCTTTCTCTGAACCTGCCTTGCCAATCTTCCTGACAGGCTTTATGCAGAACTATTTTGAACAGAACAAAATTGGTTTTTCTCCTCTCCTAGGTAAGAAAACACCTCAGTGACTGTCACGTCCATGAGTTATTTCTTGGAGTTTTTTCTGTTTTGCTCACTTTTCTCCATATGGATACAGAGTTTTGCCTCATATTTGCTATTAGCACACAGATGGGAAGTTGCATAGGTAGATCAGAAATAGTTGAGATGTTTGGGTTGCAGTTGGGTTTTTTCCCCCATTTATTTCTTCCTTTTCCTTCCAAATGGAAAAACTGTTGTGAAGGCGGTTAACTGCAGACTTAACAAGCCTGGTGTAAGCACTCTGAAGTTCACTTAGATCAGAATCCTTAGGACTAAATTAGGCCAATTAATGCTGGAGAATAGCTTGCCATGTAGCTTTGGGACTGTAACTGTCATCATGTTCTTCAATAATGTAGCAGGCGGCTGAGGGCTGAAGTGTTGTATTCAGCCCTTTCTAAATAGGCTATACTGCACATACAAAAGTGAGCATGTCAAAGGGGTTACATGGAGTGCTGTGGTGAGAGGCAGATAATGTTAGGACCATTGTATTGTGTTGAGTTGAAACCTTATCCTAAACGTGAAGGTTTTCTGGTCTGCAGACTGCTCTGAGGAATCATACTTCTGATAACTTATTTTAAATATATATACAGGTATTTGAAAAAACCCAAAACATACTTCAACATACTGCTTCAAAGTATGCATGCAACAAGGATCCCAAATGAAAATACTGATGTACTCTAATTACCTTAGAGTAGTTTGCTCACTTGTTTACTTTTGGAAATGAAAGAAACACAATTCCATCTTTACACATGAAAGAGTGTATTGTCTTTAATGTTTAATTCTTTATTCTCATGGTTTGACTTTACATTACAAGTCAAATATTTGTACTCAAAGAAAGGTATTAATCTCAAACTAGCCCAATTACATATCTACCCTCAAACACATAGGAATCTCATTCTTGGGTACATCATATAAAACCACCCAAATTACTTAGGTGCCTGCATGTATTCCCAAAAAGGAATTGAACGATTTGGGGATAAGGGAGGGGTCTGGAAACCCATCCAAAAGGAGGCATCAAATTTAAATTTTGTAACCAGAATCAAACTCAAATTTATATTTAAATTTCATTAATTGTAAATATTTTTGATTTAAAATATAAATGAGAGGTGGGAATTTTCTCAAAGCCTTGACCATCCAGCTGTCATAGCATTAGAAAAACTGGTAAGTCATGAACCATATAAAAAGAATTAGAATCAAAAATGTGAGATTAGCTGGCCATAAATGTTATCCAATAGAGATGAAAAAAACAAAAGCAATAAAAATGGTGAAAATACATTTTTCACAACAATTTTTGCCTCCTCCATGATATTTGAAAAGTATTTTTTTATGTTGTACATCATTTTATCCCTGATAATTTTCCTGTAAGAATTGTGCATAATTTTAACAGTACCCACAGTCACACCCTTTATGCTAAAAATCCTGTTCCTTTGCATGAGCCTCTCCTGCTAAAATAAAAATATACCATTGCCATGCAAGCAGCCCATCCCACTGTGCATTTCATTTGTGCATTGAGTGTTCTCTGTAAATAAGAAGAAAAACCTACAAACTCTTAGCATCCAAACAATTGTTTCTTTTAATGTAGAAACCCAAGCTAAGGTCTAGAATAGGCAGATATTAAACTCGATTAGTCTAAATATATGCCTAAGGACAGCTTTATGGTAATTCTATGTACCACCCCCTCCGCAGTCCATTGAGTTAAAAGCAAAAGCACAGACATGAGGCAAACATGGAAAATGCCATTACTGTATTTTGAGAAAAGCAGCAACCCGGTGTCTATGAAAATTTAATAACCATTGACTTTTTCTTTATTTTTTACTGCAAATCCAGGACAAACTTTTATTTGACAACCATATGTCCTTTAAAAGAGATCCATAAGTCTTCAAATAAACCAGACTGTTCTTCCCTCTCTCTTCCCCTCTCCCTCTCTCTCTCCATCCCTCTCTGTCTCCCCTTTTAATGCCCACATCTCCACTATCAGGAACAAATATGATTTCTGATTGAACATCACTTTATTTGCCAGTTCTGTGGTCTTTTCTTATCTTGTTCCACACTTCTCAGGCTTTGTGGTTAAATTATGTATTAAGGTCAATGTCAAAACACGGAAGATCTGTAATCTACAGGGAGCTCCCTTTTATTCGTTATTACAGTGAAGGCTGAGCGCAACTGTCAGGGAGCTTGGGATGTGCTCAGCATGGAGGCTTGCTACACAGCAGGGCTCTACAAAGCCTCTCTCCTTGTTCTCCCAGGACGAACCCTTGATAGATTTACCCAGATAACCCATCTCACTTTAAAGCTCTCTTGTCTCTGCTTCAATCTGAAAGCTGTCAAGTGCACCTATATAGTAATGTCATAAATCAAACGTAAAATGTGTACACTGGAGACACTGCAAGTGTCATGTATTCACTTGTACTTTGAGATCTTCTAAAGTAAAATGGTGTCAGAATAAGGAAGGCTGGGAGGAATGTTTTTTTCCTTAAAAACGACAGAATATTTGAAAAGGTTGGCTGTAAACTTTTTTTAAAAAAACTTCTGTTGTTATAAAGCCAAATTCTGGTTTATCCTAAATTAATCAGGGACAGCTATTTAGCAAACAAAAAAAAAAAAAGTTCCAGGAGATCTATCTGTAAACAATGTGATTTAATGCAAGACTATGTATTGATTTTGTTTCTTTGGTTTTCTTCTTGACAAGCATTTGTCAACATGGATTTGTATTAGTTCCCAGGTTTGTTTATTAAAGACACATCATTCTTTCCCTGAACTAGAAACAATTCTCTTGCAACAGGAGTACCACATCAGAGGGATCCTAAAACAAGATGCCAAGCATGACAAGAAAGAAAAGGAGAGTTCTATGTGGAACGTGCCATCACTGAGCTTAATTTGTTTCATATCTTTAGATAAAGAGAATTTTCATTTTTTTATTGGCAGAAAAGGCTTGCTATATCTTACTTAGTGGAGTCTGCATTTTATTTTTCTTACAGGAGAAAGGGTTGCATTTGCAACATTCATTTTGCCTTGTAATCAGATAACCCCTAGCAAAACATCCTACAAAATTGGTTATGCAGTTCAGACTTCCTTGACTTTAAATGTTCTGGCTCAAAGCAGGTCTATTTTGAGGCCAGTCTGCATATGACACGTAAGTAAGGGAACCTGTGAATCATGCTCTATTGGGAGGTCATTAATCTATGTGTTCCATACTGCGTCTCTAACAAGTTTACATCATTAACCTGCAAAGAGCACTTAGCATTACTGTGAAAGAATCTCACCCACTGAAGCCCTAAAAGAGGATTGTCTCTCCTTTTAAATCATTTGGAAGTGAAAAGTATCCAGTTCAGCTGGGATCCAGAGCGTGTGCGCTTTCTGGTGAAGGGCAAGGTGAGGCCCGAGAGGTGTTCAGCTCTGGAGACAGATGTGTGAGTCTGAGCTATAAACCAGCTGGTGTCAAAGGTCACCCCAGAGGGTGCCAGATTTTTTAGGGTGGGGAACCAGCCTGAACAGGATGTGATACTAGCTTTTTCATCCCCCTTCTTAGTGTGTATTGCAAATCTCTCCAGCTCCTTCACCAAACATACCTCTGGTCTGCTTAGGTTCATGGAGGTACTTGAAACTCTTGAAGCTATAAAATCATTCATCTTTATTTCTAATGTTTATGATATTACATCATGTAATATTTCAAAAGGTTTCAGGTACAGGCAGTGACTTTTCCTGTAGTCCACACTACTGACACAGGTATCTTTACTACATGAGGTGTTATTTTTGCACTTTCCTAATCTATATGCTTTGTCTTGTTTTCATTTAAAACAAAGGCCTCTCTGCATGGTAGTACCTGCTTCATCCTCTTTCAATTTGAAAATGATTCAGAAAGGTTTTGCCATCAAGATCTCAACATGATCTATCTGGAGACGTACTACAAAAACACAAGAGCAACCATGCTGGGTCAAGTCAGAGGCCCATTTGCCCAATTCACTGGGCACACTTTTGAGCAGTTTACCCAAGATCCATAAAATGGAAAAAGAGCAGAGGAATGTCAAAAAGAACCTGACTTGAAGCCAGGAAGCATTAGAGACTGTCTAGTCTTGTTGTCATCATCTGGAATCTTTTGATTATTCCAAGCAGGAGAGGACTTTGTGCTTTTTTACTTTGAAGTGTAACTAGATCTACAACTCTATTAGTGTTGTTATGTAGAAAGACAAGACTTCATGAGGAGAGCAGTCCCAAACTCTGCATCACCTTTACCAAGAGAAATATTCCTGCTCCCACTTAAATAATTTATTCATCATTATTGAAGATGAGAAAGTCTGAAAAAAGTTTTTTTTCCTGCCATTCTTCAGCCAGATTTCTTTGGAGTTAATTCCCAAGTAATGGCAATACTCTGTGTAATTGAAATCTAAATGACTGTGATCTCATCAGTTGTATCTCTGTATTGTAGGCTTAAATTCAGCTAAAGGAGGCATTGGCTATGACAAAGAAAATATCTTGGCTGTATGCTTCAGTGCATGAATTTTTGTATACCTAGTCTTTCTCAGGTGAGTAACACTGTACTGAGACTGGTCATTACTAAAATTAAGGATTTGTGTGTTGAGAAGCATGATTTTCCAGACTGTTGAAGTAAATAAAAGGTAAATAGAGCTGTGTTTATAGATAATTGTACGTTTAAGATATCTATAGAAAATACATTTTTCTCTAAGAAAAACATAAATTGAAATAATTTCTTTAACTATCCAAGATAAAAAATGCCAACCTGTGTTCAGATTTTACTCAATTCTTCCTTACTTGTAACCTCTCAAAAGTACCTCTGGGTTCCAAAAGTACCTTGAACTTATCTGTTTAATATAGTAACTATTCTAAGACAACCTTTTCCCCTTTTTGTTTTTAGAAAGAGACCAGGATGTTTGTTTTTCAATATTCTTCTTTTTGTAGAGGTCTGAGGGTATACCCTAAAAGCTCGTGGTTACATTATTATCAGCAGTAGGTGATCAAAAGAGGAATGAGCATTCAGCAAGACAAATCACATTATCATCCATATTTTGCACTTTTAAATTCTTTTCAGTGTCAACATTCCTAAGTTGCAACAGTAAGGAAAGAAACAGTAGAGAAAAATCACTGAAAACCCTGCAGATCTTTTAACAGGTCACTCCAGAGAGCAAGTTTAGGGCTTTGTTTAAATCCTTGTTTTTATATTCACAAGCCGTTGAGTGTCAGGCTCACCACTGCTCCACTTTACATGTATGCTTTCCACTTCAGAAGGAAAAGCCATGGTGCATCTGAAACAAACCCTATCTGAAGAGCCATGAAAATAACTTCTGACTACCAGGCCTAATTAATGCCTCCATGCTGACCTCTACATCCAGCCCATATCAAAAGTGTTACAGCAGTGCTGATTCAACATGAACTCAAGATCAGGCAAGACCTGGTACTAATGAATACTAATGAACAGTAATTACTGGAACTCTGCCACAGAAACCCACTGCATAGACATATGCTAATGGGCTTTACACAGTCAGGCACAGGACTTCATATCCACTAAGAAACTTCTGCTAGACTGAAAGCAAAAGGAACCATATGTCACATGCAACCCTGTTTGCATCTATTTCCTCCCTTACTCCCTCGCACTTGACATCCAGTTTCTGTCCCCCATATATGCCAGCTCAGGACCAGCTCAGGTCTGGTTTCCTTAGCAGGCACACAGGGTCATTTTCATTAACTTGGTGGCAGAGTTTGCTTTTCTGCTCTTGTTTCTCCCTCAAGATGGGCAAAACCTCTCTCCCTCGGGACTGAAAGAATCTGGATTGTTAAGTTTGGAAAAGAGAAAGCTATGGGAAAACCCTATTGCACCCTTCCAGTACTTGGAAGGGACTATGAGAAAGAGAGGAGCAAACTTTTTAGCAGGGCCTGTTATGGTGGGATAAGGGATAAAAGTTTTAAAATGAAGGAGGATCTATTTAGATTAGATATAAAAAAGAAGTCTTCTACAACAAGGGAAGTGAAACACTGGAACAGATTGTCCAGAGACGTGGTAGATGCCCCATTCCTGGAAAACTTTAAAGTCAGGTTGGATGGGACTCTGAGAAACTTGATCTCGTTGAAGATATCCCTGTTCATTGCAGAGGGGTTGGACTAGATAGTGTTTAAAAGGAGCCTTCCAACTTAAACTGTTCTGATTCTATGAAAACATAACCTAAGGGAAAAGAATGTTAGAAAGACAGATCTTTGTCTGTAACAATTGTGTAGATAATATTACTTGTTAGTGGGATGACATAATGGGAGTCCAGATCAGCGTATATGACGTCTGGATCTCCCGTGATATATAAAACAAAAAAATTATCTTCCAGAAGGAACACATGAGATATTTTCAAACATGATGGTGGTCAGTCTGACAAGCATCCCCCCTTTTGTAAAGTCCAACATGGGTTCTGCCCTACTGAGAGGATACCCTGACCTCAGTGAAAATTGCTCCTGACATTACTTTGATTTTCTTTTAATTTCTGAGGCCTAATCCTTGCAATAAAGGAATAGTCAAAGGAGTAAATGTAATGTAATCAAACCCCCAAGTGAGATGTTTATGCAATAAACTTACTATTCTGGGTTAGTGCAAGAGGCAAAGTAATGAGTACATGAGTAAAGGAATCAGGCTTAGGGCTGGATCCAGCATGTAAGGATCTGAGTGTGGGGCAACGTGAAGTTAGAACACCCCAAAATGAAGATTGAAGAGGGATTATGTATTCCTTCCTGGACTCACAGATATTTGAGTTGCACAAGCTCTATAGTATCTGTGTTTTTAATGAAGCCTCAGCTCCTGGAATTACATAATTAGAATCTCAGCTTTCACTTTACTTTGTAAGCCATTTTCTAACCCTGGTGGGTTTGGGCAAAAGCTTGTAAATATGACCCACATGAACACTAATGGCTCCAAAACAGAGTGATAATTAAAAAAAAAAAAAAAAAAACTAGCATTCTTTGACTTGGTTTAACTATGTGATTTAAAATAAGCTCCCCTTTGGAGTAGGTGTTGAATTACAACACTTGGCGCTTAGGGCTGTGTGCAGACTGTATAGAAATTATGCTGAGGGCTGACTGCCAAAGGATTTGCACCCATCTTTGAGCACAATATACAGTGACTGGCCCTGGTGGCTCCCTCTGAAACCCCTCAGCTACCAGGATGTTGCTGGTCATAGCTCACTCAGGCTGTTTAACATGCCCCAAATTTGCCATGTGTTAGTAGTAGCTTCTGTGCTGGTCCTCATGTCCATAAACACAGAAGGGAGCTTCAGGAAGGAAAAAATAACCAGCCTTGTCAATTTCCACAGGGATGGGGAAAAAAAGAGAAAGAACAAGGGCACACAGCAGGTTTACTTCATTTGACTGCATGCTCCTACCCCTCCTCAAAAGATTTGTGAGGGTTCAACTTTCCCCTAGTGAGAGAACTCGTTCACCTGAGATAAGGAAGAGAAATGACTGACATGACAAACAGCTGCATGTTGGGCCCTGTAGGGTCATGAACACTACGGAACATGGGGATCTGTGGTTAGCACTGCCAGTACTCAGCCACTACCTTAGTTGTGATTCAGCACTCTATCCATTCAGATTTGTTGTTCTTTGTAACTTTTTGGTGGTCAGTTATTCTCCAAGGGTATTTTCTGCCTCTGATCCTCAGTCTCTGTCTTTTTCTCCTTGATTTGCCCCTGCTGAATGCAGAGTTGTCCTAGTAACTTACACTTCCTCATAATTCATTCTTCCTCTGACTTTAAAGTTCACTGTTTGGTGAGCTGGGAATGGAGACTTTTTATGTTTTGAGGCATTGTTTTAGCTGGTGTGTTCACTTAGAAAAAGTGATGGCTGGACCCGTTTACATTTAAAAGTTTCTATCTCTTTGGCTAGAATAGAAATATTTCAGATTTTTCCCCTTTATATAAAAGCCTAAACTCTACAGAATCTGAACCTATCACATCACCCAGATAAATGCATCAAACAAAAAAGAACACCCCATGGATGAGCAGTTTTACATCTGGTTCTTACTTCCGTACTTCTGCACCTCCTCTCCAGCCTTCTCCCTTCTCTTATCTCTGCTGCATTCATATCTTGCTAGCTGAAATTGAACTAAACAAGACATCGTGATGAACCTGTAACAGTAAGCAGAACCAGAGGTGTATTTATCAGCTGTACTATTTAGGAAAAACATGCATCTGCCAGCTGAAAGATGTCAATATACTTGACTTTCAGTCTGAAAAGGCAAGAAACAGAATTTTTTTGCTACTGCCCAGTCAGTATATGAAAATCCATATTCCTTGTCCTCTAAGATGTTAGTGAAGTTATCCCATTTCTAGAAGTAAAGTGGTACTAAACTTTTCTTGTCTCCTGACAAGCAATTTTCTGCCTAGCACTGCTGAACAGCTCTTGCTCATTTAAGTATCTCCTGAAATTCCCGAGGTTGCAGGGTTTACAGAAGGTTATATTCCTTCTTGTTAGTTTTTTTTCCCAAGCAGAAATATGATTTTTTCCTCATTGTCTACTGTCTAAAATTAAGAAATCAATTTAACTACAGGTACGTGGAGCTGACTGCATTATTTCTGGAAAAGATCCACAGAATCTTTAATTAGTCACTACGAGCAGAAAGAAACAAATGCAATGTCTGTCTGCTTTGGTTGTAAAACTGCTCCTCCTCATTTGTTCATCAGAACAATAGGTTTTCTCTGAGTCAGCAATCAAGCTGCTAAACTAGAATTGGATTTTCTCAATCAAGCATGTTTTGCAGAATTTAATACATTAACATTTTTGGTCACTTTCATCAATGCATTCGTTTTTTCCATGTTTTTCTCATACAATTTTTCTGCAGCTGATATAGCCAAAAAAATTCTCAGTGCTAATAGACCAGACTTCACTAACACAAAGGAGGTACACACTGTGTGAGCTCTCTTAATTCAATCAGAAAACATTGTAAGTATTCATTAACATTTTTCAAACTATTCAAGAGCAAACAGTGAGATACACCACCCAGTAAAATTAAGATTTAAACACCTGCTAATTTCCATGGAACCAGAAAGTGTATCTGAAGGAAAGTGCTCCTGCCACCAAGGTCATTCACTCATCAGACATATACTCCCACAGCTTTAGAGTTCATTAAGTCATAAAAACCAAGGTTTTATGGCAACTTTGGCACCTGTACCCTTAAGTTCCCTTAAAAATACACTGTGTGGGTCTGGAGATGAACAGATGTGAGTTCAATGCCTTGAATACTTTGATATAAACAGTGCAAGAGTCACATATGAGCAGAAATAGATCTGTTTTCACATTCAGCTATAAGCTTTTCCAGAAAGATTCCCATCCCACCTGGTAGTCCTTTCTTATACCAGAAGACAAAAAAAAATACCACTTTTCTAATTTGTGCTGTGGAGAACATGCTAAATTTGAGAGAATTTTAAAAACTGGCCTCTTTCAAAAGCTCATCTGCCATTTCTGAGTTCTTCCTTTTTACATGTGATAAAACTTTATGTGTACTTTTGTAAGTATTCCAGGTTTCAAGAAGGCTTGGAATAGCTCTTTCTTCATTCCTAACAAAAAGTTTATTTGAATGATCAGTAATCCACTGCTTTCTACCCATCTTGTTCATCAGCATTTGGGCAGTCTGGTAAGTATCTGAAATGCTTGAATGTTCCAAAATGCAGCATTTTTTTAGCCTAAGTGGCACTTAGCTTCAGCCTTCAAAGTCAGAACAAAACAAACAACAGTGGCAATATGTAGCATTACTCCCTCCTGAGCTTGCTTCCCATGTCATGTTCTTCAAAGAGGTGCACAAATATTAAGAAAGTTCCCCACTTCTCTGTAAGACCAGATATCTTATGGACTTTTTAAATATGGTGGAATTTCTGAGGGATTAAAGAGTTAAGGAATTTTAACCACACAATATATCAATTCCAGATTGGGACTTGAGCATTATAACTTTACAGAATCAGGTTGCAAGTTGGCTGAACACATCACTGACAACCTTTAAAATATGTGGTAAGCATAAAAACTTTCCATGTCCCAGCAATGGAAACAAGTCAGATGCTCAGTGAGCAGGATTTTACATAGTATTAGTCAAGAAGCACTTGAGGGATTCAAAGTTTAATGAAGGATGACAACAGGTCCTGTGTTTGCAACTTGAATCCTTAAAGACCAGTCCAAGGTTTTCAAGACAGAGGTCAAGTCAAGGCAAAAAAGCATAGATCTTGCAAGGCGAGTCACAAAGCACAGCAAAACTACAATCCAAAGCAGAGTAGAATAAAACATAAAGTATGCCAGATGGAGGTATTTTAAAAAGCTAAGGAAAACCATGATCCTACAAATCTGGCTGACATCACTTGAAAACTAGTAGAATCCAACATACCCTTCCCATTACTAGCTGGTTATGGGAGCGTTAAGCTGTTAACAGTTATTACATCATCAAAGAAGACGTTGCTTTAATATGCTGTCAGAACAACATGCACTCCTTAAATATTTCATAAAGAAATGAGAACACCACTGTGAGGGGAAGCAAATGGTGTTTTAAGATACATCTTGATGGTATCCTTGTATTGCCTCATTCAGGGCTCAGTGAGCAGGTGCTTAAACAACATATTGAATAACTGAATTTTCTGGTCTGGAGGTGGACCAAAAGAAGTGCATCATGAAAATTAACTACTCATCCTTCATGCTTTATTGTAAATAGCAGTGAAAAAGATCTGGACTTGATAATCAATGCTGAACATATTCTGTGAATTCTGCAGATTTAGTGAATGGTAGGAATAGTTGCTTATCTTGGTGACTGCTGGAAGAGTATTGTTACATACAGATGTTTGCCTAAGTGAGTTTTTCCACTGACTTCACCATTGAGCAGGTCCTAAAGTGCTGCAGTCTAATTTAGCTACAGGCAGATTAGAGAGATTTTAAGTGAATCTTTAAAGACATGCTCACTCAGACTCAGTGTTCCCATGCATCTTTATTCAATCATAGCTCGGTACTATTGGTTTTTACCAGTTTTGATGTGAAGTATTATGAGAATATTTTAAAAATATTTATAAAGGGTGGAATTAGGACATTGTCTCCAAATCCATGCAATGTTTGAATGTCTCACTTATAGAAAAATCACTTCTTTCTCCATTAAATCCCTCATCTTCTTTTATCCTTCGATTTATTTAATTTTAAATCTGTTGTAGGAAAACCTCATCCTGAGTCACCTGGTCATAATATATGCAGTAATTTGCTAGATAGATTTTTTTATACTGGTGGTAATTTCATTAAAGTTGTTATCCTGCAGTGTTGGAGAAGTTTCTAAGCAGCTAAGTCACAGGAGAGTAACTGTGCAAATGGTTATGTGGGAGGACGTTCTGTCAGGAAACCCCAGATTTTCAGTTTTGTGCAGGAAAAAGCTACTAAGAGAGTTACTCTTGGACCAGGAAATTGCTGGATGTTGCAATACCCCTTCCCAGAATCTTGCTCATATCGTAAGGCCTGTTCCTTTGACAGACAGAACATTTCACAGCAGGCAACACAGGGACAGCCTCCAAGAATCTCCATGTTTGTGCACTGAAGACATGTATGTTCATTGTTGAAGGCTAGTATTTGTTACTCAGTCCAATGAGGGTGGGCAGTTACCAACATTAGCAGAGGAATTGTATTGCATTCATACACCCGTATACCCTCGTTTATAAGAAGGTCCAGGCTTCAGACAAACCAATTAAGGCAAACAGATAAAAATAAAAATCATGTGTGTGTATGTGTATGTGAATAATTATATTGCCAATGAACCAACTTTTGGTTGTTATGTGCTACAACAGAACCTACTTGAAGTTCTTCCTCTCTCCACCTTCTATAGTCAGCTCCACCAGTTATACTTCACTCTTTTGGACAAGCTGTCCAACAGCAAAGCAAAAAGTTTCAAAATACCACAGATTTCTGCTTTCACCTCTACCATCTCTGTTGGAGTATTGGTGAGGTGAACAATTATATTACAGAATGTGGAGAAAAAAAAAATCCAATTCCTTAGTATTCTCTTTTAAATACAAAAGCAGAATAATTTCACAGTGCTTTCCCCCCACCCCTACACCCTGCTAGAACATTCAGCTCCTGGAAAATGTAATTGCCTGTTGCTCTTTCTGGCATTCCTCAGCAAGATTCTCTTTTACTGAGAGCCACATGAACACACAACTGTCTTCTAAGAGTGGCAAAAAGCAAACCAAGGAAATTAGAGGCAAAATAGCTCCTGAGACCTTCAGAGAGAACTTATAGCAAGACCATGACGAGAACTCTCCGGGAACTCTCCAGGAGCTGGAGATATGAGATATCAAATATATGTTTTATGTCTTGATAGCAGTGCTCAAGTCACAAGGAGTACCTGATCAATGGCACCTCCATGTCTACAAAACAAAATTAAAGAAAAGGGAAAGGCTTTGGGAGAAGTCTGTCATTGCCAGTAACCCAAAGCCACAGAGGAGCAATATTCCCTCTTTGGTTGTGCAGCTGTTCAGTCTCGTGCTCCCTTTTTGGTTTTTATTTCTCCCTAATGCTCCTGCCCTGAACCAGAAGTGTTGTCAGTCTGTGTAGAAAACAGAAATATTCAGAGTTTTGGCACTGAAGTTCTTGGTAACGCCTCCCTTTATTTTGCCCCTACTAGCCTTTCTGCATGCTTGAAAGTGCTATGGAATGAGGGTACAGACAGTGAAATCCTGCCACCCAAAATATAAAGAAGAAAGAGCAGAATTTACCTTTTAGTCAATCCCTGACTGTACTATGTTGTCCCTGCAGATACCATTCTTCTCTTCACTCTATATCCACAGTGTCAAAAGCGATAAGCCAAAAGCTTTTGTTTTATACAGCTGAAAAGATATATTTCCCAAGTCTCCTTTCAGATTTGATTCTACCATTTTTATCACATATGAGATTATTTTGTATATGCAAGCACTCTTCCTTCTAGATTCTTCATTTTTTATTGAAACAACCATTTCTCAATTGTTCAGTAACTTCTTTTTACTCTTGACAAAATCTTCCTGATTCTTTCTCTGTTTCTTTTCTGAACTCAAATATTTGATCCAATTAAATTATCATCTTTATCCAGTATTTAGGATGAAGAGTCTCACTGTTTAATACATACAGTCATGTATTTCTTCTGTCCAATGCTTAGTTTTTTTCTTCAACTGTTTGTACCTCAAGGAAGATTCATATTTCATCAAAAGATCCAATAACACATTAAACATATACCCCCTCCTACCTTCAAAAGATCATATCTAACCCCCTCTTAATGTGTTGAGGTATGCAGCCTTCATCTAGTTTCTACTGAAGACAATGAAAATATAAATCTTGTCTTTAAAGCTGATAATTCAAGCCCTTGACAGGCAACTACAGCAAATACAGGTAATAACCAGAAGGAGAGATTATTTCCATAAACGGAGGAAGACACCAGTCTTGAAGCTGTAAGTCTCACGCTCTCATTGCTTAAAATCCATTAAAATACTCCTTTAAAGAAATAGAGATAAAAATCTCAGAATATCATATGACACAATATAACCTATCACAGCAATAAATCAAAGATTGTGATTGTGATTACAGATATTATCTCTTATTACCTGCAAAAGAAAATATAAGCCAGATATCCTATTTTGTATCCAGAATGTCTCTAGCGGCTTAGCAGCTTTCTAATGAATATCAGCTTAAAATAAGCTCATCTCCTTAGAGAACTGCTTCTGTGAAGGCAATATTCCCAAAGAAAACCCATGACTGCTAAATAACCTTTGTTATACTCATATGGCAATGATCTATTGGCCTAGGAAGCATGTACATTTTGTATAATTCTCAGTAAAAGGTAATTTTTTCCCTGGGAGGTTTTAAGAAAATATCCCTTTTAAATGTTGATGTAAAACTAATTCTCTTTCCTGACTGATTAACAAAAAATATTGCTGCTTTGAAAGACAAATGTCAATGAATGTGACAGCAACCCAGGCTTGATTTGAAAAACAGTAGAAGAAAGACAAAGACTGTAAGAGAAATAAATAAAGGTACTTTCAAAACAATCTACTTAGATGATGTGAAAGCTTTTAAAATCTCGCATGTAAAAAATGATTTTTTGTCACTTATGTGTATTTCACACCAATTTATATTGAGGAATCCTAGCAGGTTCACAATGTAATTCTTATTCATCCCATGAAAGCTATTGGAATGTTACCCCACAGCACCTTTTGCTAAATAAAGGAAATCAAAAGAAAACCCATTATTATTTGAATATGCTTTTCTGACAGATATAGTGCAGTAATGGGAAACTTTCAGCAACTAATCTGTACCCAATGCAATTACAGTATTTGATAGTTTAGTTTTGACATATTTGTTACTTACCTCATTATCTTCCTATACATCTAGATCACCATATTTAATGATATTTTAAAAATCCTCCATCCGTGTTGAAAAGTTTTAAGCAGCATTCTTTCCCTTGCTCTTTCAGTACTTCTGGAATATGTTGTTTGATTAGTGTATGCCCTTTCCTCATTTAAATATGCTAAAATACTCACCTCTTCTGATTAGCAGTCTGCCATGCAAAGCCTTTGTGTTGCACTTTCTACTGATTTGTACTGAATTTCACTGAGATCCAAGTATGTGTCTCCTCTTTTCTACTGAACTCATTTATCTTTGATGGTCAGGCTCACATGTGCATTTGGTGTCAAGTGTTGGAGAGAGAAGCAGTCACAGAAAGGCCCCTGCTCCTTTCTCTTAATTTTAGTACTGAAGGGAATGTGGATTCAACGCCTAGCAATTGCCTTTCAAGTCAGCAGCAGAACCACAGATAATTATCAGAGTTTGGATTTGAAAATACTGTGCCAGACAAAAGGCTTCTTGACAAGTCAGCCTCTAGGGGATGGGAAAACATAGCAGGATGAAAATCACAGTGGCCTAGTACAATGAGAGAGTAGTATACAACCAGTTCTTGGGTCAAGATCCCACAGCGGTTTCAACATATTGTTGGTACAATTCCCCACACAGAGTAGGGGAAGGTTGAATAGGTGTATTGTGTCTTGCTGTCTCAGTATTTCTAGAGTTACTAATAAAAGAAAAGTTCTTCTGGCCTTTTTCTTGTTGGTTATCTTTCATTTCAGCTGATTTCAATGCAAATAAAGGGCCAAAACTGTAGTTACTATACATGTCCTCCCTTGCATAAATGGGGTAAAACCTGGCTTACTGAGGCAGTCGACACCTCAGGTGGCAAAACTGAAACCTCCAGCACCTCTTTATCACTGGCACACCTTCTGTGCTAACTGGGCAAATGTGGGAGCTCTGCACTGACCAAGGTCCCAGCATGGAAGAGAAAGACTATGCTCAAAATTATGCAAAGAACAAAAAGCTGGACCTGTATCTTCAGGTCTTTTATGTATATGCTGAAAATCTTTTGAAGAGCAGTTAGTGTGTCTTTACTGAGACAGTAGAGCTGAAATCAATCAGGTGTCAGCTCTGAAACTTTAGAATAAGTGTCCTTAACACCTTCACGTAAGCACACCTAGTTTTTCAGCTATCTGTCTCTGCTTCCCTCAGATGAGCACTCATGGAACAATGTGCATTAACCCTGAAAGGTACACAAGGCACACAGCACATCCTATGGATTCAAAAGGGTCACACCAGCATCTCTGAGGTCAGAACTGAGCTTATGGGCTTTAAAGCTCTGTCAACATTCAACAATAGCTGTTCAAACCACTTAGTTGCATTGAAAGCATATGTGAGGGCATCATATTGCAGCCAGCATAATCCATACAAAAAGCATGCCATCTGCAGAGCACCCAAGCCCCAACATCCAAATTTAGCTCTGCAGCTCCATTACAGCAAAGCCAGGAATGGGTAGTCTTCCTCTGGGATGAGCAGATAAGCTGTCTTCGGCCTGCCCGTATTGCTGGCAGATTTCTTGTCCATTGTACTGCTCGGAACTTGTGACACTTACTCTCCAAAACACATCCAGGTGACATGGAGAGGGTACAAAGCCCTCTTCAACCCTTCCATCCCTGAAAGCACAATCAGGTTTGGCCTTAATGGACAGTCAACTGGATGCAATTAAGAAGTGGAAATGGCGAGCAGCGGAGAAGGGAATGCCATCCATCGCTCACTGATTACTCTGTGACAAATGAATAGACCAGATACTGGGGAAGTCTTCTCAGAGGAGAGTGCTGAGATCCCATGAGGCAGAAAGGGACCTTTTGGCAGGAAAGTTTTGGCAGCCCAAGGACCCAAAAGTTTCCAACTGCAGCTTTAATTTTTCAATGTGCAAAAACAATGAAGAAAGAGGTACTAAAAGAAAACACTTTTCCCCTAGTAAGGAAGTCTGATAAAAAGCGTTCTTTCATCTAGCATTTGATACTCAAATGCACTTTCCCATTCACAGTTGGATGGAGATTTTTTTTCAAGTTCAACCCTAATTTATTTATCTTAAAGCAGGCAATGTACTGTAATTTTACAATAAAGGACTCCCAATCAAAGCTTACCTTATCCAGAGGTAATTAATACAAAGATTGTTGAATTAAAGATGTGAGTCTTGACACTTTGGCGGGGGGTAAGGGACATGGTCTCAAAGGCACAAATTATGCCTGAAACAGACCAATTAACACCATGTATCTTCTTTTATGTTAACTTCAATTAAGGTTTCTTAAAATTTTTAAAGTTATTTTCTTCTTTACAATCTCAGAATGTCAGAAATGTACATCAAAGAAAAACGCTTCAGTATGAACACCATAGGTAACGCTCATTTGCACACAAATCTGCATATTGGAAAGGAGTTCAGAGCCCATTTTGCATGAATTATTGCCGGATGTGAGTCAATGAATTAAACAGCTAAAAAATAACAACCATCCAAGTGATTATAAGCTGCACCTACTTACATTGACATAATGAATATCAAAAAAAAGCACATCAGAATTGGAGTTAAGTTATAGTAGAAATAAAGAAGTGATTTAAAATACAGCGCTAGTCAGGCCTGTGTATTTTACAATACTTTTCAAATTCATTTTGCTTATCACGTTTCACATATCCTGCGCTGGAAAAGAATATATATTTTTTTTTACCAGATGAAACAGAAATGGAAAAAATTTCACACTCTCATGTCTCTTGGTTTTGACAGTAAATCCATTGACTTTTTTTTCAGTATGTCATCTACGTACCTTTATTCTGCAGTCACCCGTCTAAAAGATCACTTTGTCCTTGTACAATTCCTCTTGCAAGTTGCCATCTCTTCATTTGCCACTGATTTGCCAGGACCTCCTTCTTTTCCTTGTGCCAGTGTGCAAACAACATATTCCTGAAACTGTCACAGCAAAAAGAAACATAGGCTAGCATGACTACTGCAGAAACAGTTTACTAAAGAAAGAGCTGATTCTTTGAAGGGTTAAATTTTAGTCTCAAATAAATAACCAACTAAAAAGCAGAAATCCAAAGGTTTTTAATATAAAGCCCTTTTTTTTCAGTCAAATTTATTCCTTCTAGAACCTGCATGTGGCTCCCTGATTCCAGTGTGCTCAGTCCTAATCGGAATGGGCTGCAAACAATAGACTCCTCTGCTGGGGCCTTTTCTTTTCTCCCTCACAACTTCCCCACTCATGAAGAAAGAAATTTTTTTTTCTGAGCTTGTATGCTATTTGTAATTGTTTTACTGATTGCTTTTATTAATATATTTGCGGTTACGGATTTTTCCACCATTCATAATGAGTGTTCCACAGGGCTTTTGCTATATAGAATTCAAACCTCAGTTTGTGTCAGTGGTTATATATGTCAATCGGCATGCTGCTTCTCTCCTTTTTGGATGACATCCCTCTCATAAAAAGAATGGTAGCTTGAGAAGTCTGAAGTTGACTGCATTTTTCAAAAACCAAGAAAGGGCTTTAAGAAGAAAGTGCTAAGTAGGATTGCAAAAATTCTGATTGCACATAAGGGGAAAACATTCCACAGTGAGAGTGGTTATGAATGGGAACAGGCTGCACAGGGAGACTGTGCAACCTGTCTGTCCTTGGAGACAGTCAAAATGCAACTGGAAAAGCTCTGAGCAGCTTCATCTCACTTGGAAGTTAGGTCTGCATGGAGCAGGGGGTTGGACCAAACATCCTCTAGAGGTCCCTTCTGACCTAAATCTGTACATGGCTCTAATATGTGACTCTACAGCCACAATATTAATGGAAAAAGAAATTGACTGGGCCAAAAGTCCGATGTAGTTAACAGCAATGTCTACACTTTCCTACATATTCTTTCTGCTCTTCTAATAGCTGCCACACTCACTATGGTGCTTAAGCCCGTGACAATTCAGAATGCATGCCCAGAGCAGAACTTGGCTGTTTTGGAGAGCAGCATGTCTGCTGTGGGTTGCACTTTTCTATAGGTTACAACATTTATTATAGTAATTATAGCCCCTTGTCCTTTAAAGAGCTTTAGGAGAAGTGGAGCATGACCCCAGCTTCCACTACATTAAAAATGACTTAATCATTCCCAACCACTACAGGAACAAGTAATGGTTAAGGTCAAATGCAGGTTTTGTATGTACTTTGCTCTCTAAAGACCCTCAAGAGTTTGGTAGTTATAATAAATTTTACACCTGTATTACCCCCATCTTTTTATGTTTGTGATCACAGGGCAAAAAGGAAAAAAAAAAAAAGGGAAGAAGAAAGAAAAAGCCAGATCAGCTTAAATTGTAAGGGCTCACATTCCATCTGTTTTAGCTCATTTTTTTTTGTCTGAGATGTCACTATTTTTTAAAGACCAACTGTGATAAAACTCAGCTTTGATCAACAATTCTGAAAACATTGGCTCTTGGCCAAAACTCATCTGTTTCTTCAGTTTGGGCTCAATTAGAACTCTACTTTTTCATGGACTCTGTCATGAAGCTCCTAAAGAACTACAGCTCCAATGGGAAGGAACCATTCTGTTGGGTTACAGGCAACTTGTCCTACCCTTGCTACCTAACTAAGCTTTTTGCTAAAATCAGTCACAGAACTTGATCCTTCTGAGCATCCCAAATCTTGCTCACTGACATGAAAGAAAATACTATTTGTATTAGGAGTGAATTTTGGCCTTAGTAAAGGAGACAATCTAATCTCTTTTGGTTTTAAACCAGAAAAATTCTGCCTGTAATTTTGGCTGTTTTGTTCCTCAGGTGTAGACTGAGAAGAAAGACTATGGTAGCTGATGTTTAGCCAGCTGATGGGATTGTATCAGCTAGTTGGTATTTTCAATGAAAAGCCTGTATACAGACACTTACCTGCAAGAAATGCAGGCAGTCTGTGTGCTATTTTAGGATTCAGAGTGGACCATTGTCCAAAAAGTGTGGATTCATTGGTTAATGCTATCACCACTACTACAGAGAGAAGGGGTCATCTATTTAACATTTCTTCTGAAGAACACAAATTCTGACTAGGAGGACCAGCCGTCAGTGTTTTACCACCATAATACTGAACATGAGTCTAACTCCTGCTTGTTCAACCTCAAAGAAAACAACAGATATACAAAAAAAAAATTTAAAAGTCTCTCCTTCTTACGTACTCTTGCCCTATCTGGACAAAAATAGTAAGGATAATCTATGCTGCCTTTGGTCATCTGCAAAAAAAAAAAAAAAAAGACTGAGGTCATTGGGCAAGTAGGATAATTCCACACAATATTATACCAGGGCAGGGTAGTAGAGGAAGGTCTTGTTAGCTGTGAGTATTCATATAGGGACAGGTTATTCAGGCTATTTAAGCACCTAAATTCCCATTAGAACTAAGCTGTGAGGCACCTCAATTGGTGTATTCAAATATCAAGAAAATAGTGAATGCTTTAATCTATGGCCAACCCCTTATAAACAGAACTGCAGAATTCAGTCTGCAAACATCATCGTGAACAAAATCCTACAGAATGCTCACAATTATTACTATTAGGCCAAGTAATCATCTCGAAACATAAATGATGGAAGTACTGTTACTTGAGTTATTTAAAGCTACATTAGACAATTCTCCAGGGAATATTTTGGGGGCGAAAAGTGGAGACTTTGTTATGATTAGACTGAGGCTATAAATAGGAAAACATTAATGCAAGGCAGCATTACTGAAACAGCAATGCTGTTTTATGGGGTTTTTATAATCTGAAACTAGGGAAATTCTCACTTCCCACAGCAGTCTCTGCCATCCCCAATTCCTCCTATTACACTGACCCGGAACAACACCTTGTGGCTTCTCATTCATCTGCAGTGCTGTAACTTGTACCTTTCTCCTCATGAGATGTCAGAAACAGGGAGATCTTGTGCCTTTCTCATGAGGCTGTGTGTGGCTTCTGATTCCAAGGTTTACAGCCCACATGCATTTGGCTGACCCAGTAAGGCTTGGACTAAGAGCAGAAGTCTTAGAGCAGTATGGTCAAAATAAGTGCAATTTGGCACCTCTGTGCTTCAGAATGAGGAATGCATAAGACAGTCTCCAGACTCTCCAACGAGAAGCATGTAAAGATGTGTTACACATCCACTTAAAAGTAAACAGCCTTTCAGTCCATACTAAATAGGCTTTGGAAGGTGTCATGTTTTCTTTCATGTGGCAACACATATTTTGGTTCAATTAGCTGGAAGAGGAAGTTCAAGGTTAACAAGATGGACCTGGAAATAGTGGGATGTTTCCTCAGCCCCCTGTCATTGTAAGGATTTACATGTATGTAAGGGAAGATAAAGCAGAGGTAGAAAATGTTTCTAGTTCAGAAAAATCTGTCCTTATCCCCCTTCCTTTATCTAAAGATATGCACCATGTACAAAGGACAGAAAAGCCAAACACTTCAGGCAACATATGCTATCCAGAAAGACAGAATTCCAAGGGAACCCCTAACAACAGGAGAGTTTGGTGATTTGAGAAACTGGGCCATCTACTTTTTAATGTCTCTCCTTTTTTTTAATTTGGGGTGTCTCCTTCCTTTATCTGATTTTTGCTTGTTTGTTTCAAGAATTACTTCTGCCTTGTCAGCTCAATCCAGAGGCAGTGAAAGTTCTGGAAGGTGCTTCTTCATCTGTTGGATTTCTAATTCTGACCCATAACATTACATTACAGGCACCAACAGACACCAATATACAGTACAGTGTCTCGATAAAACAAGCCTTTTTTTCAAGTGCTTTCTTAAAATAAGGTTTATGTGCCTATCAACATGAGCCAGAGTAGTGTGTATGTACACTTCTGAATTCACCGAAAAAATGGGATGTGACACTCAGAATCATGGGATATTCAATTACTTCCAACCCACCTGCACACTTGGCTTGTCAAGGCCATGTGATTGCATTCTCTGCCAGCTTCTGACATCCCCACAAACATCACTTTGCATGAGAGCTTACTTTTTTCTCTCAGACTTTAGTGTGTAGGTCAAAGATGAAGCTAAGGAAAATGTTCCACAGGCACATGCACTAGGGCTGGGCAGATGGCTTCAATAGGCGGGGTGGCATGCACACATGAAAGCAAACATGCTTGAACACAGGAAAACATTCTGCTGGAGAGCTAATTCCCATCCTGCTCTCACCCATTTTCCTTGTGATGTAGCTCTGCTCGTCACATTTGCCTGCAGGACTAGCAGGTGAGTTGTGAGGACAGGTATGTGAAATACCTACAGGAGTGCTATCAAGAAAATCACCGTTCATGAAAATAAATAATAGCAGCACTTCTGCTCTCTCCATGAATGCACAAGGGGACACATTGTGAATCATGTCACACTATTTACTAATTCTTGCTTCAGTTCTTGCCCTAAGTCCCCACTGCTTCTTATTGAATACTAGTCCTTTCTAATAGTTAAAAAAATCGTTGGTACTGTGACATTCCAGGAAGCACAAGCAAAGCTCAGACTCCTCTTCTAGTGCAGCCAACATCTTTCTTCTGCCTGAGCAATGGTATTTTGCTGCAGTTCACACAGAAGAAAAGCCCAGCACTGCGACAAGTAGACCTTCAGAGACCAAGGCCCACCCCTTCCTGCCACTGCTGTGTGTAGCCTTCAGGCTTAAAATGCTCTCCTTTTGCTGCAGTCACTATATGTTTTAAGCCAGAATTTTGTGCTAGACTTTTTCAAAGAAAAAAATGTTCCTCTAAGTATTGTTTAGGCACCCAGGGTGAGGCAGAGTCCGTGCACACGATGCTACAGAAATTATCACTGCCCTGTTTCAGCCACTTGCAGACACTGCACACAGAATTGCTTGCGGCATCTCAACAGAAGACAAGAAGCCCAGAAACTGGCCAAGGAGGAGAAACACAGACCCTTCTTTTTTTCCATTCTAAAAGAAAACTTTTAAAATGCAGACCTGCATTTCACTCCCTCTCAGTCTCATACATCATCAAAGTTCTTTCAGTAACAGCAACTTGATTTTAAGCATAAGAATGCACAGAGCACTCCTCCTCCAGCCCTAATCTGCACATATAGATATGCTACAAGACATTCTCCAAATCCCTCTTGCTGAACCTGGTTTAAAATCAACACACAAACAGCAGAACACAGGCTATGGTTGCTGTCCATATCAACAGCTTCTTGTTGAAGACAGAATTAGTGGGAAAGCAAGAGGTAAAAAATCACTGTTACATCATCTCTGACACAGACTCTGAAACACTGCTGCGTACCTATGATCACTTTTATTTCAAGTGATTTATTTGAAGGATCTCTCAGTTCAGTCAAATACATGTCCCCAGCAGAAAGCAAGCAGACTCTATAACAGTCAGTGGGTGCACTCTCATCCCAGCTTAGTCTTGCCCAATATATTCATTTTTCCATTTCCACTCAGCTTGATGGACACATATTGATTACTTCCTATCATTCTAATGAAATATATTTGTAGCATTGATATCTTCAGAGCCATGACTTCTTCCAGGACAATAGTACAAGGAAAAAGAAAGTCACATGACTATCAAGCTAAGAACATTTGAATCCCACAACTACTTATTTAGTGGTGAGCATTGGTGTCAGTGTTCTGTGCCATTGCTAGGCTAGGACTTTGATCCGAAAATGGTCTCACAGGAGGCTGCCATTATCAGTATCACATCATTTGGCAAATTTTAAAGGTGACCTTTGGAAGTCAAAGGTAGACTTCCAAAAGATTGTGTTAGGAAATGGAAGCTCTTCCTGGAGATTGCCTAGCCTGTTTTATTGTACTGCTAAGTCTCATCCCCCTCAGACGATTTGCATGTGACACTTCTCAGCTATTCACTGCTCTTTATTGCACAATTCCTGTACAAACCTGAAATTATAAAGTGGAAAAACCAGCTTGGGTTTATTTTGTAGTATTTGGGTGGCTAGATTCTTTGTTGCTTTTTATGATGCAGTGAAAACCTGTGTGACAGCTGACTCTTGTGATAGAGCACTTCATTTTTTCATAGCGCTGAGCAGCCTAGAAACAAATGTCAGCTACATAAAGAGGTGCAGTAATTAAGTAAATTCTAAAAGTCCATTGGCTTTTGAAGTAATATTTTCTACAAAAGCTGTGTAGCAGAAGGCAAACTAACCCACAGGTGACTGTCCCAACCACATCTGTAACAGAAAGGCTGCTTCTGTCGCACAAGCAGCCTCATATTCATTGCATTAAGTCTCTGCTCAATATGTTTTGGAAAAAACAATGCCATTTCAAAGCTGCAACTGAGAAAAGTTAACATACACTTTAAAAGAGTGCAAAAAAAGATTTCTGTAATTAGCTGCTTTTTATATTATTCAATATTTTTGCAAAGCACAAGGCAGAGAAACAAGCAAGGTGAATACAAGGATGATCATTGCTTCTGTTTACCCAAGAAGTCCAACTTCACACTAAACACTTTTTCTTTAACTCTTTGAGAAACTAGTCATTAAATAAGAACAAGAGAGCACATACTCATGACTCAGGTTAGGTTAAAAACAGTAGTATACTTTCAGTCTCTTTTTACACCAGTTTGCCAGTGTTGCCTTGGCATGACTTTTATCTGTAATGCAGCTAGTTAAAAGGGACCTGATTCACCACTTCTTCCTCTCCTTCAGACGGCGATATCTGAGAAAAGCACCACCAAGCCAGAAGGACAACATACAGCAAAAATAACTACTAGAGATGCCAGGCAGCATTAACAGGAGCTCAGGGAGAGAGTCAGAAATTAATTGCATCTAAGTGATTAGGAATGTCTATTTCTTGCAAGTTTTTTCCTCTAGCACTTACCCAGGACTTGTGGATAATATTTTTGCCCTTCCAGCTAATAGCATTTAGGGTGGAAAAAATTAAAGCAGATAATTTCACATTTTGCTGTATTCCAGTGGGTTCTGACTGGATCCAGCGAAATAAGTCTAACAAACTGCTTGTGCAAAGAACAAGTTCAATATTAAAATGTATTGAAATGCTGATTTAGGTATCATATCAGTAGATTATACTGTCATCTAGTGGCAACTACTTAACTTGCATTCCAAAATACTGGAGACCAGTCTACAGACTGCAGATACCTACCAAAGAATTTTCTCTCAACCAGCTCTCGAAAACAGCCAAATGTTCAAGGAAACTTTCAAGGCCTATCACCATAATAATGGAAGACTTGGACATACATTGTGATCTTGATCCTCTCGCACACGTTGAAAATAAAAAGCCTCTAAAAACTATCTCAGAAGATGCATAGCCCCCCTAAACTTATCCTACTTCCTGAGTAGTGGAAGGTAAAAATCATGAGCTGAAAGTTAGAGAAAAGCCAGACCCCTCTATCAAGATGCAAAGGAAAACATACTAGTCTCTAACACATCATATTAGGAACTATCTGGTGCTATTTTACTCTTTTTTATAGGAACGCATTTTACTTGGATGTCACTGACAGAAGAATGCATAAAGTCAAATACTAACTTGGAAACAGATTAACCAATAAACTCACAGGAACTTCCAGATGTTCAGAGAACAGAAGTAAATGGAAGGAAAAGGACAAAATCATTACTAGATGAATATGAGCTATGGTTTAAGCATGATTAAGAAACCATAAGCTTGTTTAAGAGCCACAATTCTAAGTGTCCGCCCCATTCTAACATAAAACTGCCCATAAAATAGTTGATTAAATGATTTTTAGAATCAATCCACTACTGACAGAGTCAGACAGAAAGAGCACAGTGGCATTAAACAGTTTGCCAAGCTAAAGTACTGACCAGTATGCTCAAAGAAAACCAGTAGTTTTCCATTTTCCTATGCCACCAGGCAAAGCATGCAGTCTGGAGTACTCTGCTATCTTTTATTTTTCTGAAGGATAATACAGATATGAAAGAGATCTGAAAAAGAAGTCAATGGAGAAGAAGAGCGAAAACAGCAAAGAAAGAGCAGATTGAGCAAATGCTGAAGGATGGGCCCTAGGGAAAAATGTACAAGACCTTTGGGGCCAGATGCCGACTGGAAGTGACGAGTGTGGACACAGATGCTATGTTATTGCTCTTTAATCATTCTGGTGTCCAGAGACAGGGATAGGTAAGACTTGGGGGACAGGAAGATGCACAGCCCTGTCTGTGACCTTGTCCTGCAACATAGACCCCCTGCATCCCTCTCCCATAGATATAGCTCTATCTGCCCAGGGAAACAGGTGTTTGTACACCCGTATTTGCACCCAAGAAGCAGCTCTTTTTTTGCTTACAATACCACAGATTTAATCAGCCCTTTTGAGGACAGGTCATGACCCTTACAGTCAGGTTCAGGATAGTGCCAGTGTAACCACAGGTCACATATAAAGTGTCTGTGTAAGAGAAAGCAGGCATGAAAAGTAACTTCTAGGCTGCACCAAGAAGGCAGTTTTTCAGATATGTTGCTGTTATTGGTAATTTTTTGTTGGGATTTTTTTCTGGGCAGATGGTTACACTGTTTATCCAGACTATTTTATATTCTGTTTCTTGCACATCCCGATATTTTTTTGCTTTTGTGGATTACTGTGGGAGAGATACTAATGTTTGCTGGACTAGACCTTTGGGTTGGACTTGTGCAGATGTCCTGGTTGTGAAATCCTGTGTTCTCCATTACCTATTATCCATCTCCCAAGCCATCCAGTTCTCCAGTGAATTCTCTTTTTATGGCTGTAACAAGTAAATTTTCTGGCTTTCGCAACTCATGACAAAAGGCAGTGTTCCACAATTTATTTATACTTATATTTTTGTAATTTGCACAAATGAAATTATCTACAGGAAGGGTTTTCAGTAGTATAAGTACGTGTTATCACAAAAAACACATTTGTAACAGCATTAAAGAAACTTCAAAACTAAAAAGCATTTTGATTGCAGCAGGCCATTTAATATGCATACCCCTCACTGAAATAAAGCTACATTAGCTAATCAGTGAAGAAATAAGAGAAGCAATATCTTGGTGTGAATTAACAATGCTGGGTCTGCAAGACAGTTAATTGAGATCTGAAACATAGGGAATTACAAACAAGAGACCAAAATATTCAGAACAAGAACACGTTCTAAAGTTTGACAGCACTCAATTATTTAATGAAAAATTTCTTATCTTTTCATCAGAAAGGCATGACCAAAAAATCAAACATCAAGGGATGACAACTCATTCATCTAACTGCATTTGTAGCTCAGGTTTATAGAGAAGGAAAGTGCAAAAGGAGGGGCAATTTTTTTTATCCTCTGTTTCTAGACCTGTATTATCACGATTACTGCTACCAGTACTCCCTGCCAGAAAAGCAAGCAGTCTTGACCAAGAAACTCCTGTGCTAGGCACTGCACAGGAAGACACAGGCCTTCCTTAGATGCCACTCAGGAGACAACAGATGGATGGAGATAGACCTTGTTCTGCAAGGACTTTAGGGCCAGGCAGGAGAGACCAGTCCCAGAGCATGGGCAGCCCAGCTCCACTCTGTGCTTTGAGAATAGAACTTAATCAAGGGTAATAACACCCTCCACATGGGATAATATGATTAATTGTCTCCACTTCATAGATGGCAAGACGATTGCAGCAAAAATCCTCCTTGAATAAGCACAAGTTTAATACATACAGAGGATGATGATGATGACTGTGCTGTACTGACGCATGAGGCTGCCTCAACTGTCCAGGTATAATGTCCAGAAACTAAAAGCCTTTCAGCATAAGCTGGTCACACATACATCTCTTCCACATTCTGCACTCTGCCCAGCTCATGACAGAGCACAGGCCTGGGTGTGCCCATTCTCAGCCCCTTGCCTTAACTCATGAAGACAGCAGCCCTGCAACACAGCTTCTCTGCTATAAGCTTATCATTTAAGACACGCTAATAGATAACTTCAGTTTTAACTGCTGTAACAGCACAAGAATTACATTCTTATGGACTAACCTAATGCTCATTTTGTACACTCATATAATCTTGTACTGATTACACATTTCACTTTTTCATTATCTTTTATATAATTAACTCTCAATTGCCAGGGCAATGGGGAAGGCTGGAAACAGAATAAACCAGATAAAGAAGTAACATGTGTAATACAAAACAGATGCATATTAGGTTGTAAGAATCAGAGTAAATATATTTAATTTTGAAAAAGTTGATATGAAGAACGACACAGTAAATATAATGAAAATTAGGTGGCAGGCAGAAGTGGTTAATCCACAACTCAGTCTTCACACAGATAAGCAAAAGTTGATTGTCCGTGTTTACACCTGCAGTGAGCTTTACTGCTGCTCTTCTGATCAAAAATTCCAGTCCTCGGCTTGCTTAGGCCTAGGACTACGGCAACTAGGGTAAATAATTGAAATATGCTCTGTCTTGGTAAGGGACATCTTGTTTCCCATGGATGTAGATTCTCAAATTGTAATTAGAAAAGGTAGAAATCATGACTAGTACCTAACGCTTTGCAGGATATAAGCTTTCTAGCAGCCCACAGACCTGTGGAGATGGAAACTAATGTTAGGCAGCTCTCAGGCTGCACATGCATGCTGCTCTTTCTTCAATGCATTGTCATACATTGTTGGACTGAGACAAATTCTAGACTGGCTAAACAGTCATTTTTGGGGCACTTCTACAAAATCAAGCTGTGCTTTATTCCCTCAGAACTTGTTAAGGAAAAATAAAATTAAAAGACTTTTCATTTTCCTGTCACAGCAAACAAGAAACATTGCCTCAACTCTTCACAATATAGGTATCAGTTCATCTGTCTTACTACTGCAAAGAAGGGTTTTTGTGCTCTGAATTTTGTTCTAACAAAGAAGTAAAAGTAATAGAATCAGAAAAGCCATGGAGACTTTGTGACGTTTTGAAAGCTGCTCTGGAAACCTACCATTCTAAAAAGATATTATGTCCCATCCAAACCCTGGTCCCCAAGGCCAAGCCCAGAAAACAAGGCCAATGAAGAAATACTTAAGAACATAGTGCCTGTTTTAAATACTGACTGAGAAGGACAGAGAAAAAGTGCCACACGTCCAATGAGTCTGGAAGATTTTAGAGTTTGAGGCTTCTGCTGCAGTGCAAAAATTTAATTCAAGAGCTCCTTTTGGTTTCTGACACAAAAAAAAACCAAAACAAAACAAAACAACTTATTTACTTCAAGAGTTTCTGGGCGTTCCCAAAGAATCAGATTTGTTCACTTGCACTGCTCCAAAGAGTTTCAGAAGAAAGCTGGAAATGTGCCTGGTGCTGGATATAATCTCAGAGAATTTACAATCAAAATGGATGAGACAAATGTATTCCAGTTTTACAAATGTGAAACCAAAGCCTCAAATTACACAGAAAACCCATTACAGAGTTAGAAATTCAATTTACATTCCTGAACCTGATTTGAAGCCTTACCTACAAGTATCTCTGTCTTTTAAATGTACAAATTCACTTTATAATTTGCCTCATTTACGAAGGTTATTAAATTTGACACTGTTTAAATTAATAGGAGAACAAACAGTGCAGTCTTGTGTCCAGTGCAGATTGCTACAACCAAACTTCTGCTGAAGTTCACCAGCACAGGAGTTCCTCTTGGCTAGGCACCAGTGCCAGCCAAGGGAAATTAAATTGCATTCAGCTGGCTGAGGCTGGGATGAAACGAATGTGCCATAACTGTGTGCTAGTATATCAAGACTTGTCCTCATTTAGACAACCCCTCTTACAAGAATGAACGATCTTGAACAGCAATATCTTAGTTATGAGAAGATGGAGAAGTAATGGCACAGAAGAAGCAGAACCACAGGTGACATTAATACTGGCCATACATGTGGTGAAGCGCTCTCCACTCCTTCTGATAGCATAGGGTTAAAATGTTTCTAAATGGTAGTAACCGAAGTAGGCCCCAAGAGCAAGATGGACATTCTGTTCAGGCCAGCCTGAACTTGTGTACTTGCCTGGATGGTAGGAGGCAAGCCCGAACTTGAGTATTCATCTGGGGGGGGGGGTAAGAGACTAAGATAGATGAGTTAATTGTGTAGCTGCACCTGGGAAAGGGGGGCTGAAAATTATGCTTGAGTGAAAACACATAATAGATGATCGTTTGGGGGGGTTTTGAGATTTGTGCTTGGGTAAATGATTAATACATGATTATACAACAAGAAGGGTATATAATGTAAGCACCTGAAATCCATGTTGGGGATTGATTTGGGTTTGTACCCCTCTCCCCCGGCGCCTTAATAAAAGCACCTTGCATATAACCCGTCCGTGGTTATGTGTTTCTACGCTAACACTTCCATCACTTCCCAGGCACTGTGGCAAGGGAATGCAAAATAACTCTCCTTTAAGTGCTCTTTAGGAACCTGTATTCTTCCACAGAGCGAGATCTTGTTGGCTGCCACGTCTCACATGAAGGGTGTAGGGCAGGTGATCTGCATTGCTGATGGACTTCCCCTTTCTCTGCTATGTAATGTCACCCTGCCAGTGAAAGAAAATGGAATAGCACTTTCTATGTAGGAATCCCAGACTGGTATGGCCATGAAACTCACTATGCTGCTTCATTTTTTTCCCTATTCTGACTGCAATAAGTTTCCTATTGTTCTAATAAATTATGTATCTTTAAAGTGAATGCTTGGAGTAGATTTAGATCCTAATGGTTAGTGCCCTATTTTTCTCTTGATACACCAGAGAGACATGAAGTGACATCCTCATGGAAGTTTTGTTCTAATGAATTTCCAGACTTTAGCTAAGTATATGTAAAGGATGGATCTCAGCAGTTTGTTACTAACTGGAGATTGGTCCTGACTGTGAAGGATGTGAGCTTTCCTTGGGCTGAATTTCCTGTTCAGTATTCTCAAAGGGATTTGTTCTTACTGCAGAGCACACAGATTAATCTGGTCTCTCTGAGGTATGGAGAAGATTTGAGCCAGGCCCTTCTAGTCAAATAATGCGTTCCACTGCTGCATATCTTTTAACAGTCCCCAAAATCTCCTGCAGAATTGATCGTATGTTCTAGTTTTAGGCAGTCCTGTGAGGAGCAGGGAGTGGGACTCAATGATCCTTATGGGTCCCTCTGAACTTGATTTTAATTACAAATAAAGCATCTGATACATTAAGCATATTTCCTTGCTTATGAACCAGCTCTTATTTCTACTGCTGTTTTCGTTCATAAATTGCTGCAAGCAGCTTGGACAAACAGGAGGTGATTTGTCTGGGTCATTTACTTTGAATATTTGACATTTGTTAATTTACAGTGGGTAATTCTTACCTTAGATCAATAGTCAGACATTTGTCCTTCTTGATTAGATGATAAAATTTAATGAGAGAAGATACAAACAGATAATGAATAATAACAGCTCTTTACATTAATATTGCATTACACATTACTTAGCCCCAAACCCAGACATTAACAAATCCAACGTAATTGACAAGCCACAGTTTAAGAGGGCAGCAGACATTGTCAAATGCAAGATGAATGTAACCAAATTTGCTCCAAGTCCTTGCATTGCAGCATCCAGGCAGCTCTAACCTATACTGCTGTGGTGTCTCTAAAAAAATAAGGTTATTTGTATACACAGTCAAGTTTTTTGTAAGGCACAAAGACACAGAATAGTAAGTCACATTTTTTTTATCTCTTTTCCTTTCACCTAAAAATTATACTCATTCAGTATATTTCTGCAGAAACTTTACTTAAGATTTTTCTTAAGTAACTTTTTGAATGAGGGCCAAAAATCATAAAATTAAGAACTTAGGACTACAGAAATAAAATTAATAAGCTAGTGTGCCTGGGGGATCTTATAAGAAACCAGCATAAAATAATAACAACAGTAACAACCTCATAAGAAAAGGGGAGGTGGTGTGCACATGTGTGTGTTTATGTTTATATTTAGGTAATCCTGGAAAGGTGTATTACACAATATAAGTCAGTAAAGCATCCATGAAAATTATTTCTAGAAGACACAATAAAGACCATACTGAATGTACTAATATAATAGCTGCTAGTAATAATTTCATGTATCAGGTAAACTCCTTCTCATATCATGTGCATCTAATGGCTTGCAGGACTGAACACCCAGGGCACGAGGGAGATACTTGCTGGTGCAAAGGTACCATATGAAGTGAACTCCACATTCCTCTGGAGCTGGTTAAAAACCTCTTACAGAGAAACTTCTTAGGACTTCTGTTATGCATAACACAAACTCACACATAAAAACTTTCAGGGTCCTGATCCAGAGTCCACCGAGACAGTGAGAATCTTGTTTTCTTCTGATGAGTGTGGCATTGCCTTTCCTTTTTCTTGCTGAGTTGTTACCTCAAAGTCCAGCTCAGCCTTTCAACTGTATGATGGCAAACCCCAGCTTTATAAAACTTGTTCATGACTTCTAGAAATTAATTTTCTATCTAAAAATGGCAAGGCCTTGAAATAGTCACAACATGAGATGTTTGCATTCTGGTCTTTAGAGACCATAGATTCAAATGTACTTACATCCCATTTTTAAGTTTTTCCTACATCCCTAAGACTTAAAAAATCATTCTGCTTATGTTAATGAAAACAGGTTCTCTTGCACAGACACTTGCTCCAAGCATCTAAGGCTTTAAGACAGACATATCTAATGAAAGTGCAATGGTTAACTTGTGTTGTCTTGTGGTTAACTTTCATTAACTATGCTGAATAAGTTGAGCCATAGATCTGCAGGAAATAGCATCACTAAACAGTAAATTTGGCATAAACTGATTTTCTAAGGAATGAGAATATTTGTCAAGTCAAATCAACTCTTACAGACTGTTTCAGACACCAAAAAAAAATGAAGAAAAACTGTCAAAAATGTCAAAACACTTCTCAATATTTTTTCAGAAACATCGACATCTTGTATCCTCATTTCCCAAATAAGACACTTATATTTTCTATTTGGAAAGGCATTTTTTCCTTACAAATTGAACTGAGCTTCATAAAGGAGCTATAAGAAAGGGTTAAATAAACTGATAATTAAAGACAAGGAATTGCCTGAAGCCAGCTGGTCTTGGCATTGTTTTTTAAAACCAAAATCTTCAAATGTTTTGTAACTAGCTTCAAGGAAACCCATAGCTTCTTAGCTGTGAGTAGGTGAAATTATTAGGAAGGATTTGCCTCCCTAAATTTGACTGCCAGTTTTGACAACGTTTCCTCAATGACCTTGAGTACATCACTCAACAATCTGTGCTTCACCTTCCTTGTCTATCTACTTGGATTTTACTTGGATAGTATTGAAATCATCTCGTGTCAAGAATACTATTCACCAGTATGGACTGTCATTTACTTATCAGTTTATCTGTGACAATGCTGCCCTGTAATGTCATTGTCATCTTATTAACTGGGAAAGTAGAGCTTTAGATGTATTTTCATCACAGTATGGATTATAGGGGTTTGGTTGGTGTGATTATTTCCATTCCTCTAAGTAATAAAGTGACTTTTCTAGCATTACTAAACTCTTCAGCTCACACTTGCCCCTTGGTGTTTTCTTCAAAAATAATTTAATTTAACTGTGAAAAATAATAAAGAGAAAGAGTCTTCAGTGCATAGTGCAGCACGATTACTTCCCTGCTGGGGGAGGTTTCTTACCCAACCTACTGCATTCTCATGCTTTTTGCTTTCCTCTCAAGGAAATTAAATGAGTTTCCACCACTGAGCTTTAACCACCAGTATAACACCAACCCTCTGGCACAGGCCATTACCAGCAAGGCAAAGCGGCTCACACAGAAGTAGGTACTTGTGCCTAATCTGTGATCTGGGACCTCTCAGAAGTTTTGCAATATCAATTACTGGGCCTAAGCCATCAGGAAGGTATTTACACACAGCAAGTTTCCAAATTCACTTGCTTCGTATCACACTTGGTGGCCACATGGGCTGCCAGGTGGCACGGGACAGGGACAACATGAGGCCTTTGCTCCCAGGGGACCTCTGCAGGATGGGGCCTTGCTGCAGGGCACAGCAGCAGCCACAAATAGCGCAACTTCTCAAGCATTTGATGATAAAAACTCTCTCTTCCAGCAACAAGCAAGGAGTAAAAGTATTGGACAATTCCCAGTACCTGTGAGTTTCGTTTTGTAGCAAATGGAAGAATTTGGCTCCTTAACCATAAGGACCTGAATGAGCTGACACACAGATCATTTTCTACAACGCAAATGACCTCTTGCCACATTTGCACTGTTTCCAGGACCCGGAAAACCCTCCAGCTCTGTCCTGCCTCAACTCCAAAAAAAAAACAGCCCAGGGACTATTCTCTCTCACATTCCCACCATTAAACTCTCCCCAGGCAGGGTAGCCAAGTCCAAATCATCTTACAGCAACAGCCCCAGGCACACACTGGGCTGCCCAGCAGAGCACCCGACTGCCCCAGCCAAAACCTACACCCAGCCCCTTGCTGTGGCTCCAGTTCCTGTAATGCTACTGGAGCACCTTGGGGGCACCAACAAACTCATCTGGGAGGGAGAGAGAGAATGTCACTGCTACCATCTCAAGGACGGGATGCTACAGCACACACTCAAGGCTGCAGCCGTTGCCTGTGGGAGAGGCGGCCAGAGGGCCAGCGCACTGTCTGGCCACCTCAGCACTTTTGTCACAATCTGTCTTCTGAAAATGAAGAGCCTCAGTACACATCCTACAGCCCCTCTAGAGTACAAAGCATGACAGCAACATTTCAAAAGCATGAAGGGGTAAATCTTCAGCTGATGTGAATTTAATCCAACTATGGCAATGAATACCAGGAGAGGGTATTGACCACACAAGCGAACTCATACTCCAATGAGAAACCAAGGGGAAACTCAGGTCACCTGCAGGACCTACCATCTCTTCATAGAAAGTAGAGTAGCTACTAGAAACTGGGTTTTAATACGTGATTTCATAGCTCAAAGACCATCCATTTCACAATTTTCCAGTTTGTGATAACAACAAATGGAAAACCACTTCTTCCAAGCAGAAGTGCATATGTATTTTTGGGGATGTTATTTGTTAAATACTTTAAATTAAATGATGTTTGGTTGAGGGTAACGGTTTATGTAACTTCATGGTTTTTATTCAGTTCCAGCAATGATACCTCACAGATTCTTAACAGGACTCCAGTACAGGCTTAGCTGCTTTACTGAACTGAAATGGGTTTTTATTCTCCATCCAAAGACAAGCAAGTGACTGAATTTGCAAAGCAAGTTTCTTGAATTCTTCCTGAAATAGAAGTCAGAAGAAGCCTGAACTTCCTTTTCAATCCTAATCCATATTTCTATTTTATTAATTTTTTTTATTAGGACTAGATCCAGATTTTTCTGTTCCTTGCTGAAACAGTCACAGAATGTCTTCTATCATCTCATTCTCTTAGAGAAATAAGAAATATGCTTAACTCCATAAAATAGGTGTTTAGCATGAACACCCATAAATTTGACTAGACATCGTTACATTTGTTAATATCTCTTTCAGTTCAGGAACTATGATTGTGGTTGAGGGAATCTGCCTGGGTTTCCAAACTATTAATACATATTTTTAACAGGTCATTGTACTTTTTTATACAGACACTGTTTTATAAGGTGATACCCTCCGCAGTAATCATATAAGCTTAGTTTTAAAGACACAAATTCAATTCCTGTTGAAATCTACAGCAAATTTGTGATTGAATTCTATGCTAAATGTTCAGCACCTCCCTCCTGTCATGCATGATGTTAGAAAGTTGGCTTTTGCATTTACACTAACTTGGAGTTTGAATTAATTAATTGTTATTAATTGTTAAAGTTAATTAATTAAATTGTGGGTTGTTGGAATTTTCCCAGTTAAATAATTGAAATCCCTACCCCTTTACCCGATTTTCAGTTTTAAATAATCTTTTATTGGTTTAAAAACTTTAGTAAATCATTGTTCAAGTTCTCCCCACACAGTGACTAAAGGGACTTTTCTAAAGTGCACCTCGAGGCTCTGATGCTAAAAATAGAAACTGTCCGTTGGACTGCAACTAGTCTCCATGGAGAGGCAGAATTTTAATGAGGATTCTTCCCGCCATAAAGACTGGTGACATCACCCAAAGATGACGCTCCCTGGAGACAACGAGCCATTGGACAAAGAAGATTACTTCATCGGGAGAGTCCTCCAATCCTGATAGACTATGGGGGCCGGACTGTGGGCGGTCAGAGGCGTGGCCCGAGGGTTATAAAAAGGGGTCCCGAAGGTGGGGAGGCTCTTCTTAGCCCCAGGATAGCTGTGGGTTGGAGACTAGCGTTGCGGCTCTCGGCCATTTTACCCTATCCAGGGACTCAATTATTTTTTTGGCTTTACACTAACTGAAGCCAACGCAACGCTGAGGATCCCTGCTTTGGGGAAACAGCCATACCGGCCGGGAAGGGTCTCGGATCCCTGTGATCCCGGGGTTTGATTTTTGCGGAAGCAGCTTGTTTCTTGATTCACTTTTTGAATAAAAACCTTTTTATTTTTACCTAAAAATAAGAGCTGCCTCTTATTTTTGACACTTCCCTTCACTGCATGCCAGTATGGACAACTTTTCATTCATGTACTTAAACTGTGTTTAGAACCTCCCATAGGGGTTCTGAAGATACCACAGAAGACAGCTTTTCTTGGAACTCTACAGCTGCATATTGGGAATTTGCAGGCTTTTTGTTTGTCACTGCTAGGTACCGTCACATCTGTCTTTATTCTTGCTGGATTCTTCCTGCTATTATGATATCCAGGTTTTTAACATAAAAATATCTTGATTTTAAATAGAGTAGAGGAAAAACTTTTGATCAAAAGACCAAGTTTTTTATTGTACTTTCGATGAAATAAGTTAATTTGAAGCATGAAGTAACCCCAATCTTCAGAAACTCCATTTCCTATGAAGGGACACGTCCCAGAAGCAGATCTTCCATCATTTTTTATAGTCTGTTCTAGACAAAATCCCAAATTCAGTGGAAACTCATCTTCTTTGACTCTAAGATTTGTCCTCCACTGATTCAATAATATGGATGATCAAGCTATCACAGATGTCTGAGGAAACACACACATTTTCTGCAGCAGAATGACAAAAGCAAGACACATTAACACCTACGCTGCCACTACTGTGCACAGTCCAGCAGAGAAGATTCTTAAGCAAGAGAGATTTTTCTTTGGACATTTTATTTGTCTCAGGCTGGCTTAAAGAACATTTTCTCAGAGCATATGCCTCTTTTTATTCTTTTTTTAAACAGTCATTACTACAGCAATACCTCTGCAAGAAAAATACGTGGTAAGAAAAAATACATTTGAAAATTTGTTTTCTTTAGAAATCTGGTGTTCTCCAAAACTGATGTTGATTTTCTTTTTAAATTTGTCTTGAGGAAGCACTGCTACATGCATTTTGATTGGTGAGAAAAACCAAGCAAGAATGACTGCCAGATATTTTAAATGCTTGTGCATCTTTTCCATTACACCAAGATGAATACTGCCCTCTGCTATAAACACAGGGTCTGGTCACATTCCCATCAAAGTTAGGGGCAAATTTCCCATTGACTTCAACAGTGCAACAGAGGGCCTTTACAGAAGAGACAGAGCACCTTTGTATTTCTGAATAGGAAATAGAAAAACCTGAGTATCAAAGTTTCTGATCAAAAAGAAAACAAACACACCTTATGGGCTTTTTAATAACTTTTCCCCAATAAAAAGAGTAAAGTTGGTCTGAAATTATTATACGTGTTTGAACAGAAGGAATACTTTCTTTCTAGCCAGGCATTATATCATTCAATCTATGAACACAGAGATGTAATATAAAGTAATAAAGAGGAAATACAACATAAAGTAAGATTCAGATATATTAAATTGCTTAATGAAAACACAAGAAAAAGAGTGAGTAGAAAATATGGTTTCCTTTATTGAGAAAAATTCCCTTTCAAAAGCTTAATCAATAATAACACTCATATTTCCTGACTTATTTTTTACATTTATTTTTTTAGAAAATTATTAAATACCTTTAATGAATTTAGATTGTCATCCTTCTGCAGCCTGGCCTGGCAGTATCCAGGATAGATTTATCTCTGCTTACTCTGTTTCCCTTATGATGCTGACTGTTCTAAGCAGGACATTTCAGAATTTCATTTCAAATCATTCTTTTCACTGAATTCTATCCAGTAAATGTAAATACATATTTGCAAATGTACCTGGGAAAAAAGGAAATCCTGTAGGATCATGCTGCTGGTAATTTGGAGATGAGTCAAACACTTGTTAGCACTTAATATTTTTATAGTCCCATACTGCAGAGCAGATTGAGGCTATGAGAGTACTGTAGACAAACCACCAATATTACTGTTTTCATACTCTTTGACCCTAATCTACTGTCCACAGGCTACTAAATATGTAGAGTATAATGACCAGGATGGTACCCTCCGGGGATGAGGTGCTGGGCACAGAGAGAGAAAGGTGCAGATGGCTCTTAGCCATATGAAGATGTTAAAAAGTTTGACCACTCCCAGATTAGCCCATTTCTTCTCTATTTGTTCTATGACCTGACATCAAGACAGCAATCCCTACATGTATGGGAGAACTGGTGTTTTGGACAGCAGATATACAAAAAATGAGACTAGGGCCAGCAGACACAATAGAAAACTTGTGGAAGTTCAAGGTCCTTTTGGACTGATACCTGATTTCTATCTGGGAGTCTTCCAGCATGGCATCTGTGCTTAGGTTTTACTTATTCTTTGGCAACTGGTCTCAGCTGATTAAAATAAAAAAGGCTTTCATGCTGACAAAAGCTTCCACAGGGTGTGTGATCTGCAAATAGTCACATCTCCACATTTCCCCACCTCAAATCACTGGAGATGTAAGCCCAAAACTCTTCTTCCCTGGATGATACCCTTGAGTGTCTCTTGAGGGATTAATAAAAATTAGTGAATATCGTCTGAGGCTCCTTTAACTGCACTTCATAAATAAGGGGTGGGAAAACAACAGTGTGCAGAGTGCAGTGTCTGGTTTGAGCTGCACTCAGGGCTGAGCAGCAGGCAGGTCAGGGGGCTGCAGCCCCGCCACATACTACACATGCCACACAACACCAGCTGCAGGGTAGGAGCAGCTCCTGGAGATGCTTTGGCTGGTTGTGTTAGCGTGAGGGAAGTCACAGAAGGGGGTCAGAGACAGAGAGTAAAACATCACAGAGTATAGAAGGAATCTTATTTACATATCTGAGTTAAATCTGGCTAGTTTCTAGAGTATCACTATAGGCAGTGTGCACATATCACCCAGAGCATCATCTCCTTCCATTATAAATCCCTAGTGATGGTTTATAAACAGAAATGCGGTCAAGCTAGAAATAAGCTGTCACACAAAATGCTGACATCTCTAAATACCAAGAGTATCTGAGAGATATTTTTTCTCATTAAAAATATTGCATCTGTTTTTCTCAGAGGAAGTAGAAATCACAAGAAAAATCAACATTACATTACCTAATCTTTCTCATTTTCATTTTTAATTCCCTCAGCATGGGGCTGAGATAGCTCTGCTCCTTTGCACTGAGCGCCATGACAACCAACAGACCCACTTGGTATCTGCACTGCCATTCTGCTTGTTACCTCAGGAAAAATGTACACGCCAAATGCTCAAACTCTTTTTAAACCTATTAAATATAAATTACTAATATGATTTGACCTAGATAGCTGAATGTAATGTACCATAACATCCCAATATAAAAAAAGACCTGTAGTGTAAATGCATTGATAAACATTATGGAGACTAACTAAAGTTGCTACAATGAGTTCATCAGTTGTATTATAAGAGAAGTTTTCCTTAAACAAAATGTTTTCAATATCAAAAACACGAGCATAGCATTCAAGACCTTAGGTACTAATTGTACGCTATAATTACAAATTTCCATGAACAGTGTAGTTAAAGCATTTCATACATATGTACTTTTCTAAATTATATACATCATAAATCTGGATAATTAATATCCCCAGAGAAAAAGTTTCTTTTAAGTTACCCTTAAAGATCTAGTTTTTGCACCTTATTGGAACCTAAAACTCAAGAGGTAAAATACCACAACTTTTAGCAGTATTCGTCTATGAAACAAGCTATAGTTACATACACACTCGAACACAAATAAGCAAAACAAATATATATCAGTTCCTTGCCACTAGCCATTAAATAAACAACACTTATGAATAGGTGTATCCAACTCAACCGTCAGTCTTGTGTTTCTCTTTCATCTTCCAGTTTATCAATATGCTATATTCCACATGATACCAAATGTCCAGTTTTGCAAATACCAACATATTTATCCAGTTTTACTTCTTGTCCTTATAAATTATGTCACAATTTTCACAATTTATCAGTATTTTCAGATACTTTATTTAAATGTCCTAATGTTTTCCCTAAGAAGCACCATCATTCTGGCAGCTGGCCTTTGCAAAAGAATGTAAGATTCTCATCTGAAAAATTACAAAGAGCTGTTAAGACCAAGCTCACACTCTTCAGCTGATGCAAGGCATTCATTTAATTAGCACATCTTTATCTCTGCCAAATTTAAATGATTGCATCTCTTGTTGATATAGGAAAATGGCCTAGCACTTGAACCCTTAACCTATAACTTCTTTAAAGATGAAGGGCTTGGAGTTGTCTGCCTGATCTCAACTTTATTCAGTTTAATTCTCATGTTCTCTAAACAGTATTAGCCCATTCTACTGCAGCTTTCTCCTCAAAAATGCCTTTTTCTCCTTTCTTCAGTCTTCTTCCCTTGTATCACTGAATTCCCAAAGCCTTTATTTTGTATTTGATTTGCCTTTTGTCCCTTAAATGTCTCTCTAAATACTTAATTGCTTTTTCAGTTTCCCAGATAACATCCAGAGACATTCAAACATTAATGGCTTTGCTTCCAGCTACTGACCAGCCATATAAATCTGTTCACACACCACAACTCTCTTCGTGAAAATTGGGTTCAACTCTGTCCCAAACTTCAATACAAAATCTGTTTGAAATCTGCTGATTTAAACCAGTGTGCCACAAAAAAACAGTTGTCAATGCAAACTGCCCACCTTCGTGACCCTAATGTTTTGACACATTTGAATCTGTCAGGAAGTGCAAAACAAATGAATTTCATTTGTAGCTTGAAGACAAATAAAATTCTTTTGGGTGGAGCTTTCCCCATAAACTAATTCTATTAGATTCAGCATTGCCTTTCATCTGGTACCACATCCATTCATCTTTTGCTCAGAAACAGGAAGAGGAGGCTGCTGCTTCTGCCATCCTTGATTCAGACCACATGAGCCCCAGCAAAGAGGCATAAGTTGGCTTGAGGCTGGAATTTGGCCCACAGGAGCTGACAAAATCACTTCTTTCTCTGCTTGAGATCGAACTACTCACAGAAGTGCAGCAGAAAGAAGGACTGTAGGAAAATATAACTAAACTGGTTGTACACTGTTCTCTGCAATGTTCTACAATCTATTAAGTTCTTATTCCTCTCCTTCATGACAGTCTAAGTGGGGAAAAAAAAGATAAACATTTAGCTAACGTGAGGTCATCTCAATGATTTACTATTGGGACCTTTTTGTTTGTTTGTATACAGCTGTTGCAAGAGAATTCCTTTCATTAAAGTATCACCTGGCTATGATTTCTAACAGAAAATATATTAACTGGAATTAAGTATGAAGACTACCAGGTATGCAGAGCTGTGCTATAAAAATGTATTGTTATCTGGTCTTCTCCTGCATGTTACCCCACATTTTTTAAGATTAAATGAGTGTCCGAAAGAGGAAACTGAGGGTATAAGACTGAGAGGAAAAATATGAAAAAAACAAAGTATCAAATAATCCTTGTTGAAGATATTTCTAAACAAAAAGATAACTGGCAAAATGAAGTCCCATATAAGACTCAGAATTAACTGGACTTGACTATTTATGAAATATATGAGCATTTCTATGAGCAAGAAGAGAAGAGTGCTTTCAGCAAGGGAGGAAGACTGACTGAATGACACACAAGCATCATTAGCCACAGTCCTTGGGGACCCAAACCAAACAGATCATTGCTCATATAAGAAGGTAAATAGGGTAGAAAATGTAGAAGTTTGACAAACTACAGGGCTACAGTTTGACATTGCAAAGGATAATAAACAAAAGCAAAAAAGACAGGAAGTAAGTGATGTCAGTGGTAGAGGAATCAGCTGCATTACATGCACAGCCAGAGGTGCACAGTTCTGGAAATTTCTTATTTTGGAATGAGCAGTGAACTTTTTTTGCTGAACCAGTGGCTACCAGCTCTGGAGCGGTGTTTCCTTTAAAAGGAGGCAATATTTCTGCACTGGGTTTCAACTGAGGATCTTGGCAAAAACCAGTGTGGGTAACATAGGCGGATCCATTCTGGCTGTACTTGTGGAAGCACAGGGATACAAATGCCACCCAAACTTCTCAAACCTTTCAGTCCCAGGTGGACACTAGAAATCCAATGTGCGCCATGCTTGCATTTCAAACACTGATCATGTGTATCCCGCTCCCTTCTTCAGCGAATGAAACCCACAGGAAAAGATACTGGCAGAGCTGTGTTCTTGCATTATAGCACGCTAGTGTCAGGGCTTGTTAGGGCTTCTCTGCCTCTTACCTTCAACAAAGTCTTGAGTGGGAAACCCTGTTTGGGGTTCAAACAAGGGGAAAAGGAGGCTTGGTATGGTATTTGCTATGTACAATGTATGTGTGAAAAAGAAAAGAGAGTCAATTTCTACTGCATTTAAGGGTACAGACTTTGGCACCTTTAATTTTCCTCCTCCCTCTATCACCTCTATAAAAGGAAGGCTGCTTTAAAGGTGTTATTTTCTGTCTTTTTTTTTCTTCTCTTTCTGTGTGCTATTCCTCTGTCATTCTCTCTGTCACAAAAATCAATAGATACTAATACCATTACATGGCCAGGGGTGTTAGCTTTGCAATAACTTCTGGACACATAGACAGTTTATAATATATCATATATCTTTGACCAACTCTTTTCCCCTTTGCTCTCTTCCATACCTCCCAGGGCGTCATACTAAGACCAGACAGTGCTGAGATGCCCTAATGCGCATCTTTGTTTTACACGAATCAAGTGGTCAGAAAAAAGTTTTCTGTTCACACAAATATAAAATCACCTTTGCTAAATATCACATTCACTTGTACAAGGCCTAGGAATAACAAAAGTTGCTCCTTTGTTTGTGAGACAGATATATGTAACAACATTTCTACTCAAAATTCAACAACTAAACCCACTGTGACAGTAAGTTTTGCCACATGGAAAATGGACTTCTTGTTTCATGGTATCTTTTCAGACTGCACTTCATATGCATTGCATTACAGGAAACAGTTATGGTGCAAGAATATTGTTACACTTTTATAGCTATATTATGAAATAGTTCAAAAGGAAAGGAAAATGCTTTTTCAGTAGACCACCAAGACAGTAATGCACTTCAAGAGAATAAATAGTCCAGACTGGTGCAGCATTCAAAAATCTTTCCTCTGCACAGTCATGGGTTTTATTCAGACATCAGGAGTAAGGAAAATTCTGCTGTAGGAGATATAGATGCCACTTGTTACTGGGAAAGAAGTATTTTTTAATGCTTTTTAAGACAGTTTTATGTGTCTCCAACATATCATTGACCTGATTTGCCATAAATATATTGCTGTTTCAACTACATTGAAAACAGTAACAAAACCCAACTGGCATGGTCAGTCAGTCAGGAAGATACACACATGTAACTGCCTCACAAAGTTGAAATTTCTGTTAAAAGAGAAAATAATTAAAGCACTAGATTAGAATTGCTCATTTTAATGCTGCCTAACTCATCACAAATAATATAAAAATTCTGTTGTGATTTTGAAATCACTACACATTTTAAGTGAATTAAATACTTGATGAAATATTACAAGGAAAAAGAGAGGCAGGCACATGTCTTTTTATATGATAGGAGAGTACGTGTACTATGTCATTATCATTTGAGAGGGAAAGAGAGGTATCTATCTGATGCATCGGTTTTGATAAGGAGGAGAGACATGATTCTTTCTTCAGTGAACAGATAACATAGATATATACAGATTTTTCTTAATTTACAGCTACAAATATAGTGCATGTCTTCTCCTAATAGCTGGTGATGCAGTTTATAAGCTTCACTTCCGAAAGAGCAAATCTAATATCCCCAGTAAATGTTCAGGAATTTTGTAGTGCTGACGACATAATGTATCACGACAAATGTGACCTAGAGGCACTGCAGCATGGCAGATACAGTATGTGCACAGCCTCTGGCATGTGCAGGTGCCAAAGAGGAGAAGAAGCAAGAAAATCCTTTCCCCTTAATTCACATTGTTCCCATTTCCTGAAAGATGGGATTGGGCACATGTCAGTTACATGAGCTCCTACAATGCAGGGAAACAAAAAGGGTCCTTTAGCTGCAGCAGTAATGGGAGAGTCTCTAGATTTTTCTTTACTTCAAGATTCGGAAGAGCTGTTATGCAAATGAGGTCAAGATTGTAAGTGAGGTTAATACAAGTCTCCAACTGTTAAGAAGTGAAGACTCCTGGAAAACGGAGAAGAATTTTCTCACCCTTTCAAAATAAAATTCACTTGTGAGGCCTTTAGAGACTCTAGTGCTTCACTTCTTCAGTATGGCTGGAAGTATTTCATCTTGTTTCCACAGAATGAAGAGGAACAGGTAGAGGTAACATACACAGATCCTTTACATCTCAAGTTATTTAGAACAGATGAATTTGAAGTTTCCTTATTCATCCTCAGAGGAGTTGTCTAAGGAATTCAATATTCACAGTTATGTATTTTTAAGCAAAATGCTTAAAATTATATCTGTAGCATACACGGTGATGGGTGTTTTATGTTCTGTTTATATCAAAGCCCATTCAAGTAACTGTGTTTCAGCCTTTGGAGATGGCAGGAAGGGAGGCTTTACTTGATGAACTGCACAGAGTTACCACTAAGGAGTTCCTGCATGCATCTCTACCAATACAATTTTCATGCTCTTTCTTCAGCAGACAGCAGCATGGTCATTAGAGAATACAAGAAAGAGTTTTCCAAAGCTTAATACGCTTCTGCCTTCTACATCTATCAGTACCTTGCCCACAAGTACAAGCTTTTGCACCTGACTATGGACCCACCAGTATGGGTTTGATCTACACAGTTTAGGTTTTCTAGTTTTTCCCACCTTTCATGTCCAAAAAGGATGCTTTGAAAGTCCTACCCTGTACAGCATCACCTGGAGTTAAAAATTCAAAGAGTTTTCACCCGGTGCTTAATTTTTCCCTTTCACTTTCTCCATCCAGAACCTCCCTTCCCACTAGACAAGGATGACAAGTCCATCATCATGCATATGTATTATCCTCAGCTGAATTGTGTCTTTGGCAATCAGACTATGTTATATAAAAGGTACGGCCTAAAGAGGATTCTGCTTTGGCGCTTATTTGCTTGTAAAGCAGAGAAGAAAGAAAGGGATGATTCTTCTCTTTTTGTAAGAGGCGGGTATCAAAAGAAATAATTTAGTGTGGAAATTCTGTATCTACCAATCTGGTATCTTTTCTAAAACAGACTGTTCTGCAATACATTCATGTAATCCAATTATATGATTGGTTTTATCTTTTTATGTGCATTTCTTTCTTCCCAATGGCAAACTAATCATTGGACTGTGCACTTGTGCAAAGCAACCTCTTGGACAAATTCTACTTGAGAGTTTTACCAAATTATAGCTGTATTTTAATAAGCCCATGATCCAACAGACAACAAAGTTAACAGGAAAAGCTCTGCTGGAGCCAGACTCTCTCTGGGCTTTTCAGCTGTTTTTGTAGGTAAAATGATTAGTACCTGTTTACATATTCATGCATGGGGGAGAACAAGTCCAGATTTAACTGTCAATATGTATATCTGCATACCACAGTACCCAATTTGTTGTTATTAAAAAAAACTAATAAACAAGGCTTTGTGAGTTTACTTTTCATTGGAAAAGCTCAATAAACACAAGTGCTGGCTTTCTCCTAATCTGCTCTCAGCAAATAACCTCAACATAACTTATTCTACCCAGTGAAAATTTTCACTGTTTATCAGTTTAAAATTGATCGCTCTTTTCTTGTTTACTGTTGCAATAATGGGTCTGCAGCTGAAAGAAAAGAGGTTTATTCTTATTAAAAAAAGAAACACAGTCATATTCATGTTAACATATTTCCCTGGTATTGTAGAGTTATAAAATGGAGAAGGGGATTGCCACTGTGCAAATTTCTGTTAAATACATGAAACAATTCCATGAAGTACGGCTTCCCAGTTCTGGCAGCTTCGCCTGCTTTTATTCCACTCATATTTTACTAAATAAAATTGTCTTCTACTATGCCTGCATCTCTAACTGTCTTGGTAAAGCAATATCCTGCTGGTCACAACATTAAGTTTTGCTGAAGTCATTGGTATCTCAAGGTATTCAACATCTGACTTAGGCTCTGATCTAAAATATACTGAGATAACTGATGCATTCCTCTTACCAGAGTACGTTTCACATCACAGTCACCTGGGCAGGCCCTTTTTCCACTAGGTATTCTGTAATGCTCTACACCATTTGCACTGAACTCAACTGTTCAGAAATCATGATGTTGACATGTGGCTAGCAAATTCCCTTATACTCAAAGAGTGCACAACTGTATTACTGCTGGCTAGGGCCATGCACCCTTGAAGTCAAAGATGACTCTTCCAGCAATTTCAAGGGAAGCTGGAATGGTTCCTTTGATCAGCATACCCTGGCCCACAAACCCAACAGTGTCTGTAAGCTGCTAAAGTTGAAATCTTCAGAGGGATAAAAGATTTGTATCACATTTGCTGGCAGTCATAAAAAAATTTCACCTACTCAAGTGTCTTTCTCCAAAAATATCTCTTCTAAGCTTTGTGGATTTTTCTAAATACCTGGCTTATCTAAATTTGCCGCAGATAAAACAGGAGGAAATTAAAGAACTGCATTAGAAAGAGTAGTCCCATCCTCTTAAGTATTGCTGCTTATTTTATGGGAGTCCAGCAGAGGTCACACGAGGGACAGTGACTTCTTTCAATACTTTTATGCCTCCATTCTCTCCGTTCTCCAGGGGCCACATAGATAGTCTCAGAGGACAAAGGTTGGAGTTGGAATCACTCTGAGGAGCCTGGCTCATCCCCTGGGCTGAAATCCATGATGTAGAATGGTCACAAGCAACTGAACAAGCAACTTTTCTCTAATGATGCCCAGAACCTTGGGGACAGGCAATTCCACACAGACATGTTGGTCTAGTAAAGTACCTTGTCTCCTGCTCCATCTGTGTAATATTTTCCCCATGGTGAAAACAATAGGGCTGAGCTGAGCTTACCGCCTTACCCACTGGGAACTCCTGACTATTGAATGCTTAATATCACAGTACTAACACTGTGTGGAAAAGGGTTTTGATACTTAAAAAGTCTTCCCAAAGGTATTTGATTAAGTAGGTCAGTCTCTTGCCTAGTCAACACAGCTCCTTCACTTTACTACAGAGCAGCCCTGTAGTACAGGGCTGCACTCTCAAGCAGTGTTTTCCCATTTAAATCTGTCTGCATTAAGGTAACAAATAAATACATGAGACCTTTAACTGTTAATAACTGTTTAACTGTCTTTTACATCATTGGTTTGGCCTTGCAAGTGCAAGTTGGTAATCCAGCCTCAATTCTCACTGAGTTCACCTGAGCTGAAGATCTCGAGCATCTATCTTACAACAGACACACAGTGCAAATCATCCTCAGAGCCTTTGTATAACCCTTTTCCTTCTTGTTGCCTACATCTTCTCATCCATCTGTTTTTAAAGTGATACCTCTGAGGGGAAGTGAAGGTTTGCTGTTATATCTTGCTTTTGCCCAACTGCCACTTTACTGCATAACCTCTATTTTGCTGCATTTTCCAGCAGTCCAAAAAAGTTAGTTAAAAAAGGAAGCTCCTCTCTACAGGCCAGGTGGTTGATATTGGTTTTAGTTCCCTTTCCCATATCTTAGGATTTAATAATCAAATTGCTACAGAAGATCTATCCCACAGAACTTTATTCCCAAACATTGAGGCTTTAGTTTATTTTGAAAAATCAACGCATTTTATATTTATTTTTCTATTATTTTGGTAGAATACCTTTTCTTTCCAATAATCACTTAAGTTTAATTTTCTGCACTATATATACTTTCTTTTGTTCCCATCACCCAAATAGCTGTTTAATGGTTAGCTACAAATTTGCATTTGTTTGATCTCAGGTGTCTTTCTGCCTAAAGAATTAGTGGTGCTTTTGATAATATATACTCCAAAGGTACATTGTTCTGAAAAACTCTTCTGACCTACTTGTTTCCATAATGTTTGAGGTTTCTGTCAATGTGATTTCTCTTTATCATTTTTCTTCCTTTCCCTTTACCAGAGGCTGATTTTCTTCTAACAACCTATTTCAATTCAGTAAAACTCCCTTTATTTTTTAATTTTCTTAGGTTATTGAAGTCCCCAGATTCCAAAAACATTAATTTTACATTTTGTCAAATAGAAGGAAGTTCAGTAGATTCAAACAGAACCAGACTGAATAATCTTACCTATGTAATGTCCTTTTTCCTTCACTTTGAAAAATTCAGTAACTGTAGATGAAATTTTTGTTCCTGTGACAGGCTGAAATGAAAATTAGAGTAAGTCTTATTTCATTAGATATGAAATATAAAACTCTTTGTCACTTTTTTAAAAAAATAAAAATTATCCATATCCCATTATATAAGTAACATGCAGACAGTCCTGATCCATCTAGTAGGCATTTTATTTTACAAAGACCCCAATCTTGCAATCCAATCTGAACAGAAGAGCCCTTTCACTTCCACTGAAAGCCAGTGAATCTATTAGGCACCAGGCTTATAGAGGTGTTTTGGCACTTTAAAATGCAGACAGGCTCGTAACAAAATCTTAAAAAAATGTACAGAAAGAGAATTTCCACTGAAATAATTTCACTCCGGCTTATTTCTGTGTCTATAACATACCCCATTATATTTTAAATGAAACAAGGCAAAAGAAATTGAAACATAATTTTGGTTTACATAAAAAAAACCCCAAAATTGAAATTTCTGTCCCATGGAACAAGAAAAGGATAATTTAGAGAATGTTCGGGACATTTTTCTTAAAGACCTTTGAATCTGGAAGAAGACAATTCATGTCTCTGAATTCTGTCATGTGTTCAGAGATGTGGTGGGTACTGCATCATTTCCACTTCCAAACAATACCAACTGCACATGCTCACAAAGAGGCAAAAGGCTTCATTTCGCATCTGCACGTACAATCCTTGCACCACTAGAGAACCAAGGCTGGAATTGCTAATTTCAGTTTTTTAAAAGGAGACTATTTTGTTGAAAAACAGAATAGCTTCATAGTCAATATAACATGCTTTTAATCATAGAATCATAGAATGGTTTGGGTTGAAAGGGACCTTAAAGACTATCTAGTTCCAATCCCCCTGCCATAGGCAGGGACATCCTTCACCAGACGAGGTTGCTCAGAGCTGTATCCAACCTGGCCTTGAACACTTCCAGAGATAGGGCATTCGCAACTTAATAATTATACAGCATGACAAATACATCCAAAAGGCAATTATCAGATTTGAGTTATCACACTGAGTTTGAAGATTTTCTTTCCCGGTTATTTCTCAGAGATGACTGCATTTGTCTTCAAGAGTAACAATACTTTCAAATTTCTTTTTATAGAATATGAGAAAAACTTCACTAAGTTTTAGCCAACACTGGAGAAAACCCAAGCTCAGAACTGGTACTTGCAATATGAATGAAGGGCTCCTTAGAATTAAAATATATTTGAATGTTTGGTTATATATGACACCATCTATTCTAACTAGAAGGAATATAAACGGATATGTAACGATGAGTTATTACAAATTATCATTTACCAAATACAGAAAGGTTTCTGTAAATATCACAGTGACTTTTTCTTGGAAAGAACAAATGTTTAGGAAATGACTGCAAACTAAACTAACAAGTACAGACACAGAATATCCTGAGATATCTCAAGCTAATTTTATAAATCACTGTGTAATTTACAGAGCAAGTTTAGGAAGTTGCTAAATTAGCATTCCAGGATCTCACTGGAAATCTCCTTTCCTCTACCATTACCCTCAGCATTAGCTCAAAGGCCTTTATCAAGAGCTGCCACCCTGCAGACACAGCGCAGCGATACCAGTCGTGCAGCTGAGAACTGAGCAAGAGCAGCAGCTCTTGGTTAAATCACTGCCTGTATAATTGTAAGTATTTCACAAGTGCCCACAATGAGCAAGGTCTCACTTATTTTATAAGTTTGTGGTATCTACACTAAAAAAAATACAGAGAAACATCAAAATAAAGAGAAAATTAAGCATCTTTATGGCATAACACTATCATGCTTCTACAATAATTTTGAACATTTATCATTTAAAATTAGGAGTTGAGGGAAAAGGGCAGAAATTGTTATCACAAACTGTCTTAGAGAAGAAACTGATTACAAAAATTTGAGAAGTTTTTCTGAACAAGACAATTTTATCCATACAAATTGTTGTAACTAGGTATTCATTACGCTTCCCCACCACAGATGAAAAAGCTAAAACTGCAATGGTTAAGGCTATGAAGAATTGGCCATTCCATGTTCACATGGACTCTTACTATCACTTTATAACTGATTGAGAATGTTTTCTGATTTATACTTTAAAAAAAAAAAAAGTTTAAACTGCTTGACAAATATTTCATTGTCCCTATACAGCTCACTGCTGCCACTTGTTTGGAAAACTGAAAGGCAAGTTGAAAAATGCACCTTTTCCATTTTCATCTCTAATTGAATTCTCTCTTGACCCCCTTATTCCCCATGGCTGTATTTCAGGTTTTGATGATAAGAAAAAGAATTTTGTATTTGGATAATACAATTTTCTCACTTGCCTTCAGCGACCTTCAGCTCAATTTCCTCTCCCCAGAGACACTGTATATTATAGAATTGAATCAAATTCCTTATTCATAGAAAAAAAGTTCCAATTTAATCTGAATATTCAGCATTTTACACTGGTCAGGGTGATGGATGGCAAATTGAAATGCTTTTGGTTCAGGTAATCAAATGGTAGAATTCAGACTTGTATTGAAAAAAATAATGAAGTCTATTCAATATTCTCATAAGGTGCAAAAAATGCACATTACATGGTAGAACTGGGGCTTTTTCTTATTATCTAACCAATAACATCTCCACTGCAAAAGGTATAGTAACACATTAAGAATTTATGTAGGTTAGAACATGTGAAAAGCAGCCACCTTCGGGGGAAAATGCAGGCATCCTTCTAAGAGTGCTCAGATGAACGAGTGCAAAACTGGGGGAAAAACAGACCTGTTATCAGTATGTACCTGCAATATTCAATGGTGGGTTACTGAAGCCTTTCAATATGTTTTAAATGCTTTCTGAGAAAGAAACCCAGCCCTTTTAATCACTTCAAGTTGTTTGATATACTAAACCACTGCAATGTTTCATTTCCATCCCCAAAAGTTTTGTCAAGTAATGTCATCAGGTATCTCACTATTTCCAAAGGACTACTATTTCATTTTGGAAAATCCTCTTGCTACTTGTGAAGTTCAACCCCAAAACAACAATTGATTGGAACAACACCAGCTTGGCACCACGCTATTGATGAAACTTATTTGGACATTTGGGCTTGGACAAGATGTCTCCAGGAAAACAAGAGGATAATGATGCTGCATAAATTTGGTTTGGTTTAAAAAATCCATCAATAGTTACTTTCTTCCCTTCTAGAGGTGCATGGGATTATGCTGTTTGGTTTTCAAATACTGTATACCAGTTATTTCTTTTCCAATTATTTGGAGTATTTAAGGCACAAGGAATGCCTAACTGTAGGCACTGCTAGCATTTAATTAAAAATGCAATGCAGCAAGCTACATGTTAAGGCACTGTGTTAAAAATGAGTCCTAGGCTGCCCTTACTGACTGTACTACAGTTTGTGCCTCCTCCATGTTTCTGCTCTTACCTCACACACACAAACCTGGTGCACAGACATTATCCAGGACAGCAGGAAGACGGGAACTCCTGTTCAGAGTAACTTCCCCATACCTGGCAGACACAAGCTGACCGTCACAACCGGGGAAGAACATTTTTCATCATTTTTCCTTCCTCCACACCACAAGCAGCAGTGCTCAGACTTGATCCTCCCCTGTGGAAACACAGAGCTCTCCATGATGCTGGGCATGCTCACAGGGCATTTGTGTTCTCTAAATAACCTGGGGGTGGAGTTTGCCTTATCAGCTTGTGCAGTTTCATACCCACAGGGTAAAGATGGCATGTAAGGCAAGTGGAAAAAGTATGCACAGAAGCACTCTCAGGAGCAGGATAAGTGCTCAAACTATCAAGGATAATGGCTGTTTAAGAAATATTTACAAGTGAAAGCTCTTAATGTTGAACTAACTCTTAAACTAAGAGACATTGGCAGGAAATGTTGAATGCTAGCAAGAATTTGTGACCCACCAGCAGTCGTGGAGAGAAGACCTGAAGCTAAGAAGACACACAAATATATTCATTTCAGTCAAGGCCCGGGTTAAAAAAAAAAAAAATTGCATTTTTTCAACCTTTCCTGTAAGAGCAATTTAGGAACCAAACATTACATGCACCGCTGTATGGTGTAAGGGTGGTTCTGCAATGAAAGCCACTAACAGGTACACTGATGACCAAGAAAATAGAGCCCAACTACTATTCCCAGATCCCTTACATATTCAGGACTTGCAGAAATGTAAGTAATTAAAATGCTATATTTTATAGGTTAAAGTGAATAGATACCAAATAGATACACAAAGTTTGAAGTGTTTTATACAATCAGAAACATAAACATGAACTTAAGATGTCACAGAAGAGGATTTAAGCGTGTGATTTGGAAGTAATTCAAGTAGAAGTTTGTCCTGAACAGGATGGAAAACAAGTGCATAGTTCTGACTAATCTATTATCTCCATTTCAAGGTCCAGAACACTAAGGACATTTGCTGCATGAGCTTACTTTTGGTGAGAATTATTTGGAATGTCTTTTAGGAACACCTCTATGGGAATATAAGAAGTGTAAGACAGATGTGACAGCAATTTTTACTACACAGCATAAAGGAAAATTAGGAAAATATTTTAATTTTGTTGAAAAGTTGCATTCTGATCTTGCTCCTTCCAGAAAAGTGCTTAGTACCAGTCCTTGTAGAAGGGCTAAATTACTGAGTCAGGACAGTCAAGCTATGTGAGGAGGTGCTTAAAAGTCAGGAAACAGCAGCACTGAAATACTAATACAAGCTGGTTTCATGTTACCATGGGGACTATTCCCAAAGGCCATATTAGCCTGTGGCCACTAAGCCCCATGGGGGAACGTTCACAACCAAGAGATACCAACAGGCTCTTCTGAAGGGCAGTTCAGATCAGGAAACCAGCTCCAGCCCAGAGGAGTCTGCATCACCCAGATAAATTTAGCCACTGTGAATACTCTTCATACATTCAAATTACATTCTTTAGCTGCAATTATTTTGCCCAGGATCATGTGGAACATTATGCAAGTTTTGTCTTCTTCCAGTGTGCACTTTTCTCATTTCCATAATAGCCCAGTATTGGATCTATACCTTGGCAGTTGCTGACTGCCGTCACATTCACTTCTTTTTTCAGCTGGTAGTACTAAAAGGTTAATGTTAATTACAGGGACTATTTCTCTAACCTTGTCTCTGGGACAGAATATTTAGTTGGGAACAGTATCGTTCATCACAGCTGCAGGCTATTTGATAAATGCTTCTTAAAAGCCAGACTCCTTGTCTGCTGCATGTGCTGCCTCACTGAGGACTGGGGAAGTAACGCAGCTTAAGGTAACCATTGTTAGTGCCCCTCCAGTGCTCCTTTCAGACCAAAGGACAAACATGGTTGTGACACTGTGCAAAATACTCTGGCCCAGTGTTCAAGGGGCTTTTGTTCTTCCTCTGTGTGCTAACCCCAGTAAGCATGGAGAGGAGCAGAGGTTCCCATGCTAGCTGGCACAGCACGCGTGAGCTGCTGATACACGCTGAATGCACGCCAGCTTGGGTAGCAATTTAATAAAGCAGCTGAAGCTAATGCCATTTTTTGGCACCACATAAGAGAATTTGTTGTAGGGTCACATATATGCATATAAAGGGTCATGTACCAGCAAATTTTCAGGAAATAGTAGACATGCACATTATTAGACTGAATTGCTGTCTGGCTCCAATATCTAAAATATGTAGCCAACTCTTAACCCTATGTCTCAGCATTCTGATGCACTTAAATTAGAAAAACATGTAGGGTTTCTGTGTCTTAAGTGAAGTTTCTAAAGTAGGAGAAGAATATCAAGAAAGTAGCACCAGATTCTATACAGAAATACTTGAACAGCAATACTGCTGGAATTAGTGCCATACTGACATAATATTTTGATTAATAAACATTTTTTCAAAATCTGAGATTGCCTCTAAAATCTTGATTTTAAAGAAATTAATCTGGGGCTCACATTTTCTTTTCAATTAGTATTTTTGAATCATTAATTTTGTATTTCCAATACTTTCTTTGCAACTACAAGGACTCCTTTTAACATGCATGTTTAATGGAAGATAACATTATTTCATAATCACAGGACTCTGGAGCTTTATAAGAAAAACACTAAATCTTATTAAACTTGTGATAAAATTATTGGTGTTGGCAACCTCGCAAACATACGCCTAGAGCTGCACAGTGTTTTCCTCCTCTAAGTACTGTAACTAAACGGATTTTAATGAGAGCAAAAGAATGTGGCTCTGTCTGCCCAGAATCTTTCGGAATTTTCACTTTTCCCTAATGAAAATGAAAACAAATACTTTTCTTTTTTTTTCCTGTAAGCTTTTACGGACATCTGAACTGACTTTTGTAATCAAGAAGGATTAAGCAAACTCAGGAAAATTATAAATGTGGTTTGTATTAGTGTACTAATTAGCTCATAAATTTAGAAATAGTTAATTTTTTAGTTTTGCTGAATGAAAATAGCAGTCAAATTGCAGATCAGATCTTGTAAATGGAGTAATGCAGTGGTGAATTAAACCCTCCAGAGCATAGGTGTCTGATCTCATAGCATTAGGAAAACTGGAGATCTTGCTACTAGCTTTGAAAAGCACAAGGTGAATTTAGCCAAAGTTGTAAAATATTACTCAAGCAGCCAGATACTTAGCAGATAATAATAAAAAAATGTGATTTATTAGGTGTGTACTTCTCATTGTATTGTAATCCAACAACTAACTATATTAATTATTTTTAATTCCGTGAGCTAATTAGACCAGTAGTAGCTGGTAAAATTCTGTGGTTTACTGCAGTTTCTATTTAATGTATGTAAATATGTACATGGATATTCAAAGGACCGTGCCCTAGAAAAATACATGTTATTGCAGAAACAATTGTGGGTACCAAGTAATAAAAAATACACTTGTCCATTACATGATTTACATTTCTTTAGAACTGCCAAAGTAGAAAAAGAGTAGAGGCGCTGTTTTACACTGCCCCATTGATAATCTGATGAAGACTGCTCTGATGAAACAAAGAAAAATAGACTCTATCCCAAAACAAGTTTAGGTCTCAGTTCTTCAGACTGGGTCCTAGCCAGGTGATGGAGATACAAGAGCCAAGCACCTGGGCATGGTAGCAGACAAGTAGCTGGCAGACATCACAGGCTGGTGGATACAATAGTTCAGAGTCTTCTCTCCCCTTTAATGATTGCACCAGGACAAGGTTAGAAGAGAACTGGGCTCAGTAACACTCAATGTGGAGAATAAATGGACTCCCATTCTCACACCCCATAAACATCCTCACACACACCTTGTTAAACACCACCCCAGAGACTGCATTTCAAGCAGTTTTCCATAAACTCCATGTGACCTGGATACAATGCTAGATAAAACCATCGGATAAAATACAGCACTAGAAGTATGTGAACCTGGGATTAGAAGATCAGGGTGACTTAATGCGGAACCAGCCTTCACATCTGGACGGACTGCTGTAAACATCACTCAGTCCAAGGCCCCTGTGGAAAAAAACCAACACACCAACAGTAATTCAGTAAAATGTGTAAGAACTGCTCATTGCTAGAGTCCTGCAATGATATGCAGTAGGAATTAATCTAAAAGCATGATTGCAAACAACTACTGAATCAATTTTCTTCTTTGGCTTGTAGTGCACCTGCTCTTACAGTATCTATATTTTATACTCTTTTTTTTTTTCTTGCAGAGATGTAAATATTGCCGCATTAAACCAACTGCTCAGATAAGGAGTGAGCCAGTGACAAGGCCTTATTCTAACTTCATGGTGCATGTGATAAGGAGAAAACAAAATGTGTTTGCAAGCACAGAATGTTTAAATGCCTCTACTCACGACACGAGCTGGCAAGTTACAAAATAATTTGTAATTATAGCTCTGATTTGCTCTTAAGGAGTTGTGCATCAGCAAGCTATTAACCAGATCCTATAGTACTGCAGTATTCTACTTCAAGGTGGTAGGAGACAGAGAAAATTCAAGCCTCAAGTCTCAATATTAGACTCTTCCGAGAGCATTGCTGGCTGCCAAACATGTGCACCAAGACAAGACAGCATTGCTGACATATTTTTGCCTGCATATGATGCTACTTCTGGAGGCCATATGACCTATAGTTCACCATCCCAGCTCTATTTTGGTAAGCTGCTGCAAGAAAGGATGGAGTGGCATGGTTAGCCAGTGTGAGTGCATAGTTGAATGGATTACCAGCTACTACCATTTTCTTAGTATTTATCTTCATTTTAAGTGATGTAGCATAAGGCATGCAAAGCCCTTTCCATTCCCCCCCAAATTAGTACTAGGACTAGGAATTTGAGTGACAGTATGTTAGACTTAATTCTTTACTTAGTGTAAAGTAACATTTACACTCCCTTGAAGTCTCTCTGACTGCATACCATAAGCAGGTTTACAAGGAACATCATTTGGCAGCACAACCCCAATGAACCCATCTGGCCAAAATTTTCAATAACAACAATTTAAATAAAAGTGACCAGTTTGTCAGAGGCATTCAACATGCTTCCAACTAAGTTAGCACATCACGAAATCAGGACACAGTTATTTTAGTGCTTATATATAGGTTAGAACTGGACTTCAGATGCCTAAATTTGAAAGTTGTGAAATATGTCAGCAAAAGCATTATAAAAGTATTATAAAAGCAAAAGCCTAATCAAAATGCAATATTGTCCTTAAAGCAGCATTCTAAAGAGTACTGTAGTTCTCTTCCCTGAGTGACAGGCTATCATGGTTTAACCCCAGCCATCAACCAAATACCACACAACTGCTCACTCACTCCTCCACCAGCAGGATCAGGGAGAGAACTGGAAGGGTAAAAGTGAGAAAACTCATGGGTTGAGATAAACACAGTTTAAGAAGAAAAGCAAAAGCTATGCACACAAGCAAAACAAAACAATGAAATTAATTCACTGCTTCCATAGGCAGGCAGGTGTTCAGCCATCTCCAGGAGAGCAGGGCCCCATCACGCACAACAGTGACTCGGGAAGACAAACACCACCACTCCAAACATCTCCCCTTCACCCTTCTTCCCCCCACTTTATATATTGATCATGATGCCCTATGGTCTGGAATATCCCTTTGGTTTGTTGGGGTCAGCTGTCCTGGCTCACAATCTCCCATGCATGCACAGTCTGTTCATGAGCATGGCAGTAGGAAAAGCAGAAAAGGCCTTGGCTCTGTGTAAGCCCTGCTCAGCAATACCAAAAATATCTCTATGTTATCAACCCTGTGTGCAGCACAAATCCAAAACACAGCCCCATACCAGCCCCTGTGAAGAAAGTTAACTCTACCCCAGATAAAACCAGCACAAAGGCATATGAAAAGCTCCAGAATAAGGACTCAGAGAGATCCTGCAGTGAACTGTATTTTGATCTCAGGCACGTGTTCCACCTCAACCTGCGACTCTGTTTAAGGATGATGACTCTATTTTTGAGACTGGATGAGAGTACATCTAACACAGCCCTGTGCACGCAAGTAAATATAATACTCCAAACATATTTATCCTATCTAACTTTAGACTTCTAAAATGTGGTTGGGTATACCTCAGATACTAATCGAGAGTCTTATTAAGTAGTGGGGAGGAACACTTTTAAGTCATGTTACATCTGATCTCGGTTAGATGTCTACCTCTGGAGAACATTTATCAGGCCTTAGAAACATTGCTTTACTCTATTGCAGAGGGATTGGAGACACCTCTTTATTACCTGTATGTCTAAGTTGTACAGACCCAAGGTTATCAGGGAAGAAGCCTAGCCCTCACTGCAAAATGCTGATTAGGAATGGAAATATTCCTTACGAACACCACTGCCCTGTGTCACTGTACACAGTGACAAATAAAGGCAAAAGAGGACTTTGATATTTAGCCAGGAACATACACTGGCAGTACTGCTAACATCACACTTGCTGAGTCAAGACTAGTGAAGCAAGGTCAGAAAGGAGCTGTAGGCCAACAGAGCCAACAAGAGCTGGATGTAGCTCTTCAGTTTCTGCCCCAGGGTTAGTGCCTCCATGCGCAGTAGGGAGGGAGGTACTGTGCTACACGGATACACCAGCACGGGTGTACTAACTCCACTGCACTGGGCTGTTAGGCCCAAGCACTCCTGTTATTAATTGGCTTGAGTTGTATCAATACACCACTCTCCTGCACTTTTTAAATAAGTGCCTTACCTAAAGCATAGTCTGTGTCTTTTACAACAATGCTAAGTGTGACCCCATCACTAAACTTTCAGGTATCAGTTGGATATTGCATGCTCAGTACTTTAATATTTAATAATTATTCAGTGGATTTTTTTAAAGGACCCCATCTTTAAACCAGATGGATACATTTCATATAAATGGTAAGACACTAGAACAGATTTTTGTCTTCCATACATTGAAAGCAGCATAGAAAAGGTTCAGCTTCTGTACTTACCGTGTCAAGCAAGAACAAGGAAACAGCAGTCAAAAAGGATTTCAAGTTTCAATTCTTGGTGGAAGATCTGAACAAAAAGGTTCAATTAAGGTATTTCTCCATTTTTGGCCAAGTTTGAGCCCCTGTATCTCTACAAACACACACCGCTACCAGTAGATACACTGCTGAGTAGACCTGGTACATCCAGACACAAGTTCAAAACATCTGTCTCAATTGCCAGTACTGGTACAACCTGGGGAGGATGCCCAAAGCGTCTTCTGCTTAACAGAAGGCACGTGGAATTTATTCCTCTCTCACACCAATGGTATCCATGACACAGCCTAATAAAGTCAGAGTTAGAATTGCTTTGAATCTACACTAGCATGCATGAGGGAACACTGCAACTTTGCGCATCTCTCAGAGGGTTTTTTTTGCATTTCTTTTTTCTTATTTCTCATGTTCCTCTGGGAGATCTCATTGCCAGTTTCAACAAAGGGCATCATCTCTTTGCAGATGATATCCAACTCTACAACTCTGTCAAGTCACTCTCTGATCCCCTTCTTGCCACCTGTCTTCAACATGTCAATCAACAGATGGCTACACCATCACTAAGGAATGCTTCAAAGGCATTCAAAATGTTTTAAAAGTCCTCTTTGTTCCATGTCTCTTGCTCTGCTATCAGTCTTCTTAATTCAGCCCTTCAGTTCTCCACCAAAAATCTTGCTGCTATCCATAACACAGGGTTTTAAATTTTTTTTCCCCTACTTAAAAGCTACTTCCATAATATTTACAGATTTATCCATACTTTGACATCTGCTTCCTCTGTGTTATGTTGAATGTTTTACTCGAGTTTAAAATAATGCCATTTTGTCCACTTTGGTTTTCTAAAAACATATTTTCTAACTTCATCAACCAATGAGCAGGAAACAGAATACCACTCCACTTCAAAATGTGGAGAGTCCCTCAAGAACTTTTAATATCTTTTTAAATGCAGAATCTCTCTTTAAGAGTTGTGAAAATATATTTCAGTGGGAAGTTAAAGCCGGAAGCAGCAGGAAGTTAAGGCCGCCTGATATACTTAGAATACTTACACCGTTTTTTGCCAGATGACTCTGTTATCATCAAAATATCATTCTGGTATTACTAAACATAATTGTGTTGGACTGTACCAGATTTCTCTCACAGCATTTCAGCTTTTGCTTCTCCTCAGCCCTTTCTTATCTCTGTGTCCTCTCTACAAGCTTCCAAAAATTAGAAGGCAAGCCCATTCCTTCATTTACCCTATTTTAATCTTGCCCACATTTTCAAGCTTTCCCTTCAAACCATTGTATCATCTTTAGTACAGCCCCATTTCCACAGCAGTAACGTTCCAACGATTTGTAATAATAACCTGTCATAAATCTGGAGTGTCTCTGCTGGTAAAGGAAGTGGAAGAATGTAAAACGAATAAACAAAAGTAAAGTGTAGCCACATGAGGAAAAATCAGTGCAGTGGAAGTAGGGAATCTGATGTAAAAATACCAATGAGTTGCTGATGTAAAATACACCAAAGAAAATAACTATATGAGCCAATGGTCAACCACCTAAACCCTACTGACAAGTGCACCTGGGGAGCCTCACAGGGGTGCCCCTGAAGGCTAACAACTACAAATTCCCATTGTATGTTTTCCAGTACAAAAAAGGGGCTGCAAACAGAGTAGCACATATCGTTCTCTTAGTAAGGGGATTATCCTTCTATTTGTTACTGCCTCCACCTCCTCTTTCATCCTGTCATTTGCAATCCTGTAACAACAGTGGTAACCACAGCCATTGTGTAGAAAGAGCATTTAGTGTTCTCCTTTTAACAGCGCTTAGCAGCTGGAACCAGCTCACTTTCACAGAAACACAGAATGGGTAAATTGTGTGGAAGGGATTACAGTGGGTCATCTGATCCAACCTCTCTGCTTAGGCAGGGTCATCCTAGAGCACATGGCATAGGAGTACCTCCAGATGGTTCTTGTGTATCTCAAGTGAGGGAGACTCCACAACCTCTCTGGGCAATCTGTTCCAGTGTGTGTGGTCACCTGCACAGTAAAGACGTTCTTCCTCATATTCAGGTGGTGCTTCCTGTGCATCAGTTTCTGCCCCTTGCCTCGTGTCCTAGTGGTTGGCACCACTGAGAAGAGTCTGGACCCATCCTCGGCACCTCCCGTCTAGATAATTATACACATTAATAAGGTCCCCTCCTAGTCACGTCTTCTCGAGGCTGAACAGTCCCAGTTCCCTCTGCCTTTCCTCTTAAGAAAAGGGGCAGGATCGCCTCCCTCAACCTGCTGCTGCTCTTCCTAATGCATCCCAGGACACCACGGGGCCCCAGGGCCACCCTGCTGGCTCATGTTGACAAGGACCTCCAGGTCCTTCTCCGCAGAGCTGCTCCCCAGAAGGTCAACCCCCAGCCTGTGCTGGTGCCCAGGGTTATTCCTGCCCAGGTGCAGGACCCTGCATTTGCCTTTGTTGAATTTCAGACAGTTCTCTGACGCTCTCTCCAACCTGTGGAGGTCCGCCTGAAGGGCTACACAGCCCTCTGGGGTATCGGCCACTCCTCCCGGCTTTGTGTCATCAGCAAAGCTGCTCAGGAGATACTCTGCCCCTTCATCACTTTGCCAGCTCCTCTCAGAGAACCAGTGGGGAGCAGCCAGTGAGACGCCGAGACCTTGTCAGAGCTCTCAGCCGGGCACAGGCGGCGGCGGCGGTGACGCGGGCAGGGCAGCGCTGCAGCGGCCGGGCAGCCCCGCGCGGCCCGTCGCCATGGCGACCGGCGGCCGCGTCCCGCGGGGCGGAAGGGACGCGCTCTCGCGAGATGGCGGCGGCCGGGCCGGGCCGGGCCGGAAGAAGGCGCGCATTTGAAGGCGGCGGCGGCGGCGGGAAGGGGCGGTGGCGGCGGAGCGGGGCAGGTGAGCGCGTCTCTCCCGTGGTGTGGAGCCACGTCATTTCTGCGCTGCTTCTGCGGGGCGAAGCGCGGCGCTCGGCCGAGGGGAGCGAGCCTGTAGCGGCGGCGCCGGCTCCCCGTGCCCGGGGCGGCTCTGGGCTGGCCCTTCCCCAGGAGCGTTTCTTTCCAGGCGAATGGCGCTTGAGGCTGGCTGGGCACAGCCGCCAGCGCCGTGAAGGTGTTGAGCTTAAAAAAGTAGGGAAATGAGGTGGCCTTCAGTTTCGGAAACGGACTAACTGAACTGGGAAGTTATAGCGGTTTGGAAAGTTTAAGTGGTGCAGTGTTAAAAGGCTTCTAGTTCTGCTGTGGGACGAGGATGAGCTTTAGGTTTTAATAGGATGTTCATTTGCTAGGCGTTATTCGTTTCCAAATTGAACAATTGAGCCTTGTTTTAAGGCTCGTTCAGCCAAGTATTTGCATATAGAATCATAGGATAGAATCATATAGGTTGGAAGAGACGTCTAAGATCATGAATCACGTATCTTTTATCATATGCTTTATCCATATAGATCAAATCCTGTGAAGGGCTTTAAAAAAACACCAACAAAAAAGCACAAACATCAGGAAGCATAGGTTTTATTTGAACTATACCCAATCATGAAGTAATTAGATGCTGAAAATTTTGATAGTAACTTGGGTTCTGTTCTCAGTGTTTCATTCTAGTCTGTCTCTCTAACACAAAAAAAACCCGCAAAAAACTGTTTGTTTCAGGTGAGTAACTGAACCTGAAGTCATACTGTCCCGATTCTTGAGTTACATTGGATTTTACACTGGTATTGAAAAACTGCGAAAGTGAATGTCAAAGATAAGGTTTTTAAAATATCAAATGACAGGGCTTTGGAAATCACTCACATGGGGGGATGCAAGATTTTAAGTCCATAGCAAAACCTCAGAATGAAAACTGAGCCTTCAGTCTTAGTTCTCAATCTCTTGACTGAAAGACTTGCTTATTAAATCTTATTTGTTCTATCACCAGGGCTTAGCATAAACTGCTTAGACGTTTAGTTCTTAGCATTTTCAGTTATAAATATTTTCAAGTCTTGTCATAATACATGTGTTTTTAGCACATATTCTTAGAGGATATTTGTAATATTTGTTAGCTATCTCTTTGAGAAAGCCCAAGTGCAGTTTCTTTTTCTCCAATCTCCACCATTTACACAGTATGCTTTTAAAAGAAGTTATCCATTATTTAAAAGAAGTTATTGGAATTGACTCTGACTGATTTATGGCTTACACTTATAAAATGTTGTTGAAGTCACATGTTAAAATATAACTCCCAACTCTTGTTGGTATCTTGAGGGAATAAATAACAACACTTTGTTAAATAATGTCTGTTAAACACTGAAAGTCGAGTGGAATATTTATATGATTGTCAAATCTTTACTTTGAATTTGAACCAACAAAACAGGGAAACTGGTAGAAAATGTCACCTGGAAAAGTTCTGCAACCTGCAGTGAAAATGAAGGTGGATGAACTCTTTTTGTGCTGGTTAAGTCAGCCTGCAACTCAGCTTACACTAAAAGACTGCTTGAGAAGAATCAAGAATAAGGAGAAAACAGAGTTTGGTAACGCAGATTCAGGAAACAGTAAAAATGAGCGTTTCACCAGTAAAAATTCCAATTCCAAGCAGTGCATATTAGGAGATACCAGATTGCCTTTGATGTCTTTCAGTCCTCCTCAGCTTTCTACTACTCTTCCCTTGGCAACTCCAGCTAGCTCAAGGAACATTTCTAATGTTAGAGCAACACGTCGATCCTCAGGGACCAAAGAAGTAAGTTTGTTTCTTATTAGATTTATTTGTTTAAATGAAACTGAATTTTGTGTTTGTGTTTCCCCAGAGGAGGTATCAGGAGTGGAGTGAAGCAGCAGCGCTGAATGTAAAATACCAGTGTTGGTGTGTCATATTATTAGTGGATAGGTAGCCTAAGCTTCCATGAGATTATCTTGGCTCCTTGCCATCTAATTGTGGATAAATTTAAGTCCTTGTGTTTGTGTTCCTTTTATAACGTTCTGCCTTGACTGCAAATATTCCTTTGTCTAATGGTACCAGGCACTGTCGTTAGTACAAGAATCAAATTTGGCTCCACTGAATCTGCATATTAACAAAGTAATTGTTTTGGTACTGCATGGTACACTCAGCACTTCCTTCCTAATGAGGTCTTCATTTATAACAGACAATGCCCTCTATGCAAGGATGACAATCCTGCCCCCAACCTGAAATACTCTTTTTAAGCTTGCAATTCAGTTCAATCTAGTTTCTAGCTCTTTTCATGAATTGTAAAAACAAAACTGGATAGAAAATGTTGTGGTGACTGACTAAAGTAAGCATTGCTTTTGTATGATCAACGGCCATAGAATTATAGAATGGTTTGGACTGCAATGGACCTTCAAGACCATCTAGTTCCAACCACTCTGCCATGGACAGGGACACCTTCCATTAGACCAGGTTGCACAAAGCCCCATCCATCCTAGCTTTGAACACTCCCAGGGATGGGAGATGCACAGCTTCTCTGGGCAACCTGTTTCAGTGTCTCACCACCCTTACAGTAAAGAATTTCAATAATTTCTTCCTAATATTTGATCTAAACCTACCCTTGCAGTTTAAAGACATTCCCCCTTGTCCTGTCGCTACATGCACCTGTACCAAGTCCCTCTCCAGCTCTCTTGTTGGCCCCCTTTAAGTACTGGAAGGCTGCTGTAAGTTCTCCCCAGAGCCTCTTCTTCGCCAGGTGGAACAACCCCAACTCTCAGCCTGTCTTCTTTAGCAAGGCACTCCAGCCCTCTAATCATCTCTGTGGCCTTCCTCTGGACTTGCTCCAGAAGGTCTGTGTCCTTTTTATGCTGAGGACCCCAGAGATGGGCACAGCATTCCAGCTGGGATCTCGGCAGAGCAGAGGGGCAGAATTACCAACCTTGCCCTGCTGGATGCACTGATTTTGATTCAGCTCAGGACACAGTTGGCTTTCTGGGCTGTGACACACATTGCCAGGTCGTGTTGAGCTTTTCATCCAGCAACATCTCCAAGTCCTCCACCTCGGGGCTGCTCTCAATCCATTCTCCATCCACCCTGTATTTGTGCTTGGGTTTTCCTTGTCCCAGATGCAGGACCTTCCACTTGGCCTCGTTGAACTTCATGAGATTCATAAGGACTTCAAAGAGTTGTTATGCTGTTTGTGCTACAGGATTATGAATTAATATATTTTAATAATACTGGAAAATTGTAAGAGGTTGTAACTCCCAATCGCTCTACATGCTTTGGTATCTAACATATTACAGTGGCCAAACCTGGTATCTCAGGGAAGCCTGCTCAGTTTGGTAAGGGTAGAGAGGATAAAGCTGAGGATGTTTAAGAGTATCAGTTAATTTTTGTTTGTTGTTGATATGCATTGAGTGTATACACTTACCCTTCAACCCACAAGAGTAACAGCATGACTACTGTTGTGCACTTAAAACATTTAATCTGAAGTGACCTCTCTGTTTCATAAATACTAATTGTCAAATCTAGTTTGACAACTTCTTAGCTCCAAAACATCACATGTCCAGTCTAGGGTTTGTCTAGATTGATTTTACAATAATGGGGAGTTGTATTTATGTATAATCACCAGCCAGACATCAGGGCATGACAACTGATTTACTTTTGTTGGTGTTGTTCACACTATTATATTTCCCGTTCTAGTGAGATGCAGAAAGTCAGTCAGCAGATGCTCAGTTTATTCTTGTATCAGATAAAAGCAAGTAAAGAAAGAGTTTCCATTAAAACCCACTGTTATTTGCTATACTTGATCGCTAACTTGTGTACTGTAATTTCTCTTCATGTGTCTTGGTTGATTGTTTTAAGTAAATCTCGTAAAGAAGAACTAGAAGAGACTAATGAAGAATAACATTCTTGACTTAATTGGAATTGTTTGTATAGTCCTGAGGGAGAACCTAGAGGGGTTAGGTTGTTGGTTGCTTGAGAAGGTTGGGGAAGTTTGGGGAGGGGGAATTTCCAAGCAATGAAAAATTTATTTATGGCTTTATTATTCAGCTGAACTGAAGCTTCATCCAAAAGTTTCTTGATCTCTAAGTGTAAATTGCATTTGCAGCTGGCATCAGCTCTTAAATACCACAAAGAACTGCATGTTCTGCCATGACAGTGTATTTTCTTTTTCCACAAGTGTACCCCACTTTCTTCCACAAACTACCTCATGCAGTATCAAAACTAATGCATCTGCTGTTGTGCATCTTACTATGTTTCTCAGATCAAGCCACAGTGGTTTTACCTACCTCATATGAGTTTTAAGTAAGTTTGAGGCTCTCATCTTGTTTCTGTAAACAGAAGAAAATGTTTCAGATACTGGACTTAGCTAATACAGATTTAAATTCTAAACAGCAGTCCTAGAAAATGGTAAAAGTTAATGTGCTTAGCTCTGTGTGCATGAGGATGTTATTAGGAAAAGGCTTTTACATCCAGCCATAGAGCTGGAGAATTTCTTTTTGGACTATATATGTCAACTTAAGCATCTTATTAAACTTTTTCTTATTGTGCACTGGAAGTCTCATAAGGCAGCATACAAGCACTTAACTTATTTTGGCATGATACATTTTCAGTATCACTGAGCTAAATCACTACATTTGATTATGGGTAAGGTTGCTGTATGCCTTTTCCTGTTTCTTAAAATGGTCCTGCAACTTTTTTGAAGGGCACCAAACAATAAAGCTGATAACAGAAAACTACTATGCTCAAGTAATTACCAGGTAGTAAATATGAATGTGTAGGAAAACAACATTTTCATGCTACAGGTTTCTGTACTTGCTAGTAAAACATGTTTTTCTGAATGGGAAGCACTCTTAATTAGAATTTAATTAGATACTTAATCTTTGATACTTTAAAACAGTAGCGTATGAGCAAAATAAGTTGGTGTGCTGATGGCAACCATTAAACAGCATTAAAAGTACTGTAGCTGTCAGCTATTGTATTCAAGGAGATCTTTTTTCCCAGACATTAGCTTGTAATTGAAGCCTGTGGGTTATACTTCTATCCAAAATTCAGAAGTTGGCATGTATTTTGGTGAAACACTAATGCCTTGTCAGAGGAGAATTTGCTGTCTGTCAACATAGTTGAAGCCCTCCCCTAATTAGCAAGTCAAAAGTACTTTCTCCAATAATAAAAGAACCTACATGGTATTTATGGAATTTTTTCATCTGGACAGGTCACTTAAAGCCATGTTAAGAGTAAACTGTTAACTTAATCCACATGCACATTTTAAAATCTAGTCAGAACTCTACCATGAAAATTCATCTTACAATGTGTTTTAGTGCAAATGAAAACAGAACAGTTTGTTTAGGAATTTTTTTTTCCATTAGGGCAGGTGCTTTGGTTCTCTTGCATGGTGTCATTCACAGTGAGGTGGATATCTGACTGTACCCATTGTATAAACGTGGTAATTGCAAAGTTCTGGTCACTTTTGTTACGTGATGTGAAGTGCTTGCTAGCACTTGGCATTCTGCAAGTAGGTCTGTGATTTGTATGTACTAAATACTTCAAATAACAGAAATTTAGAGACATTAAAAAATTTCAACCTTCAAGTCTCAAATATTTTCTCAGTGTATTGAAGAAATTCTAGAGCTGTAACTTTCAAACTTGAAGAATAGTTGTAGTAGGTTTCTTCTAACCCTTATCACTACTGAACATAGATTTAACAGTTTTTCCGGTACTCTAGATTATCCTAAACACATAGGGTGTACACAATTGTACACTGTTCATCACATTGTCAAAAATGCCAGTCCTCAAGACCTAAAAGGTGCCACAGGCAAGACATTTAATCCTAACCAGCTGGTGTGCAAAGCATCTGGGGAAAAAATTCACAGAATTCCCTATGGGCATTTTGTGGGGTGGTGGTGCAGAAAGAATGTGATACAATCAGAAATACTTCAGAGTTATTTTCCGTTTCTCTGCAGGGTCAACCTTTGATATAACAGTGCTTCTTGGAGTGGTTTCTGTATATCCTTTATTTGATAAGCATACTGCTTCTGCTTGTTATCCTGTGACAACTAAAGCTCATTTCCTCCTATTTCTGTAACTTGAAAAAAATTTTTCTGCTTTAATATGTGGCTTCTTAGCTTTTTTTTCGTCAATAACATTCTTGCCAAATTTTTGTAAGCAGTTACTTGATTTAAACATAGTGTTATTGCTGCAATCCATTTTAGTTTAAAGGGAGGCTAGAATGAAACCTTTTAACATTGACTGAAGTCTGAATAACACTTAACAGTTGCTTTTTGAAACAAATTAATTCTGAGGGCTTGAGGTAAAGGGTAGCTGGGCTGACACCATCATCTTGTAAGGTGCATCTGAATTGCTGCCTCATACACTTTCATACCAAGAAGCACTGTTAACTCCAGAGCCTGGCTTGTGTGAGCTGTTAGCATTGCACTGCACACCAGGCTGCGCTGTGCGGACTGACCGTGGTCTAACACAGACACTCCCTAACTCTGTATTATGCAAAGATAGTGTTAGTAGTGCCATGTCGTATCACTAAGTGGGGAGGATGGTGGACTTGGCTTTCAGCTCAAGCCCGTGACTTAAAGGGAGACTGTAAATAACCTGGTATCAAACTGATGTCCTTTTACAATGATAACAGGGTACTATGAGAGATGTCAGCATTGGTGTGATCTCAATAAAACTCCTTCTATGGTGCCAGCAAAGGAAGGGCAGCCAAAAGTTCATATTAAGGTCTGGAAGAGTGCAGCTATAGGTGTTCCTATAAAATCATTATTAGTTTTTAGCAGGGTGAAATAATAGCAGTCAGCATAAGCAGCACTGGTTGTATGTTGTGTTATTCATCTTAAGCTTTGCTGTACTGAATAGCTTAGAATAGAAGAACCATTATCCTAATTAGAGAACTAGCTGTTCTTTTTATTTGTAATTGAGAAACTGAAAGTTATTCACTGTTGTAGGGTTTTGATAGTGCTCCTTGTTCTAACTCTATCTTGTTACCCTGGCATATAAATGTTACTTTTGTTAGCAGTTATATTGATTTTGTTTACACTTTGTGCTTTATTAAAGTAAATAGTGAACTTCTGTTCTCTTTCAAAGTGGTGGTTGTAACTTGTGTCCTACTGGAAACTCATATTTTTTATATGCCGCATCCAGTCTTAAGAGTTTTTGGCATTTCTAGTACTGAGAAATGGAATTCAGAATTGTGTGGCTTTCTTCAAGTTAGAAGTTCACCTGAATCCTGACACAGGACAATTAAAATTAATTCAGTTTTGAATTATGACATTTATTAATCACAGTCACTCCTTTGCAAGTAACTGACTCTTAAAAGCAAACCAAAAAAAGTTCAAAGCTATATAAGATCATTACTTACTTCCAGTTGCTTCTCTGTCCAGCCTTTCAAAACATGTAAACTTAATCATAGCTTTTACATCAGTCATTTAAACAGTGCATTCTTTTAACCGGTGTTCAATCTGTGAGGAAATGAGGTGTTGATATAGAGGAGATAGCCTTTTTTTTTTTTCCTTCAGTGATGCCTGTCAACCTGTGTTATATTTTTTGAGAACCTCTTCACATGCCTTACATTTACTCTGTGGGCAAGAAATAAACTTGAGGCCAAAAGTATGTATGGGCTTCCTTCAGTACGAAACCATAAATGCAGCTCATCCAGTGAACTAGTTTGTCCACTGTTGGACCTAGTCAATGACTGCACAGGATTTTTCAGCAAGCCATGTTATGAGAAAAATCTACAAAATGCCAGTGGTAAAATGATATGGCTGAGTCTTGGCAAATTTAGAGGCTTTGCACACACAGTTGTCTTAAAGTTGCCTTAGTTTCATTGAATTTAAGTCATTGTGTTGATTCAAGAAGATACCAATTAAGCATGCTCATTGTTTTTCACAGTCAGCAACAAATAGTTACTAAATTTAGTGTTCTAAGTGTGGCATAATATCTAAATAACTCCTTTGTGTTGAGCTGGATTAGTGTGGTGTTCTCGTCTTCCAGTTAACCACATGTACCAATGTCTTGGTAGATCAGATTAATTTGTATTCTGCAGACAACAAATACAACTTAAAATGGGTCCATTAAAACCTAACCAGTGACCAAGAGGTATTTTTAAAAGTGTTTTCCAGTACTTAATGTTAGATGTGCCGCTTTTGCATAGCACTCCTGTAAAAATACCACTTCTTGACGACAGGTACTTGCAGGAATGATGGGCTCCTGGGACATGTGTCTCATTAACCTTGTGCACACTGTTTATTTTCATTTAATATGGAACTAGCCTTGCATATTTGTGCTATGCAGATCTTACTAGTAACTTTGGCTGATTTTGGGTTAAGTGAGATGAGCTGGAAGTCTGAAAGGAAAATGTACATGAAGTCTACATGGGAAAATGTAGGGGGAAATACCAAGTGGGTGCTTAGGAAATAATTGCAAAATGTTTGCAAAATGTTCCCAGCGTGAATAAGGTTCAATTTGACCTTCTTGGCAAAACAAGGCTTGTAGAACTTACCAAATGGCTTGACTCGATCAGGTTTTTTTGATTCAGCAGAACCAGGAGAACAGTTTCTAGCCAGTTTTACTCCTTTAGAAACTAGATTTGTATTGATAAACATTAAATAATCTTCTAAATTTTGTAAACATTTCTAGTAGATATGATCATTACTGATGTATTGTAAATAATCATCCTTGTGGCATACTTTAATAAAAAATAAAGCAAACTATTTGAAATCATGCAATATTGAAAACAATGATCTAGATTATTTTTCCACCTACTAAGTTTTTGTGAATAGTCATTTACAGCAAATACTGTAAGTCTCCTGTTGTAACATCAGGTCTTAAACAAAAGATCACTAATTTTGTTCTCTTACTTGCTTTTAACGCACTAAAAACATCATCTACAATTTTGGCTACTTGCTTATTTATCAAGTGACAAATTTAAGCTCAGTATTTTATAAAGAAAGATTTTCTAGAATGCTTCAAAAAATATTTAGACTTCACATAAAGACTTGCAGTAATGAAGATTGGAGGAAAGTCAGGTGTACTGTTCCTGTTCTGGCAATGTATTAGTGGTGTTCTACCTCTGTAAGATGTCTGATTTCTTGGGTCTTTTTTCTTCATATGTAATGATTGCCCGGTTAGTTATACTGAAAGCTGAAGTTCACTTGGTTACCAGTGACCACCTTCTTTGCTCTGCCTTCTTTCTTTGCTTTGTCCTTTGGCACTGTACCCTGCTTGCAAGTTTGGAAGTGCATAGCTTTCCATTTAGTTCTGTAGAAATCAGTATCGTTTCTGTTGCCTCCATTTCCTGTATCAGCAGTGATTTCAGACTTACACAACAACACAATAGTATTAGATTAAGAGTAAATCTTCATAGAAGTTCTTCAGAAATCCTGGTTTTTGTTGGTAAATTAGCAATTTTTGATTTTAGTGACAGACTTGTGTCTTAAGCTTCTCGATTTGGTGGTTTTGCTTTAAGATCTTCAGGGAGGAAAATCTCAAGCAAAATCATAAGCAAGAAGCTGTCCTGCAGTTGTCACTGACTCAAAATTATTGTCTTGTGATTTCAGGGATTAAATTACATGTCAAGTTAGCCTCTGATGCTGGATTTAAAGTAGTGGTAGTACTTTCATGCACCAATCACTCTAGTTTGGGAAAAGATGTTTTTGAAAGGATTAATTGAAAATACAGTTAATGTCCAAAAGATGGAAGTACTGAACAGCTCATACAATGTTTAAATAAATTGCTGGACAGTTATGAAATGTCATTCATGTTCTTATTACCAGATTACTCTGTCAACTTCTAAATTAAGATGACACAATGTAAATAGTAACAATCTAGAAATTACTAAATATCCAAAATGGCCAGTGTGACTTTGAAAAGTTCCATAATGCATATTATTAGACTTGGTTGTTAAAAACTGCTGTCTCCTGTAGGAAAATCTGTGGCATTCTGAATCAGCCTGAACTGATTCTTCATTTCAACCTAATTCTGCTATTCAGAGGCTGACATGGATAAAGTTACAAGTGCATATATTGTGGGCTGTAGCTTCCTCTGTGGATAGTCTCTGTAGCATCACAGTTCATCTAAAATATAAAAAGACAGAGTCTTATTAGAGGAAATGTGACTTTAATTTGTGTAATTCATACTAGATTTTTTGCTTGTCGTTCTCTCTTTTAGTCACCTCAGCAGCATCAATTTGAGTCGTCCTGGTTTTCACGATCTGATGAATAGGGTCATCTGAAGGTCATGAATAGTAAATAGGCTTCATCTGCAGAACTATTCCAACAACCTTTTTCCCTTAAAATTCAGTTTATGCTGTACACAAATAAATAAAATGTGAATTGACTTTAAGATGCCAGAGAACTTGAGAATTGTTTTAAAGGTATATAAACCATTCATTTATTGTCAGACTTTGGTTTTATAACTTCTAGCATTGATGCTTGCTGAAGTTAGTCTGTGAGATGCAGTTAACAAACTGAAAAAGACCCATGCTATTTCTTTGGAGTCCAGGCTGAGTAATCATAGCAAGGTGACATGTGTCTTAGTTATAGTCTGATAATGGCCCATGCTGTGGTGTTCATACATGGCTTTCTTTTGGTAATGTGCAGAAAGTCTGATCAGCCCCTCCTTCCTAGCCTACCAACTACTGGCATCTAACTGCTGTCTTTTTACTTACTCACTGTCTCGCCTCCTAAGAATTCTGGATTCTCCTAGCAACTGTGGAAAGAACATTGTTCTGTCTAATCCAAAAGTACTGGAAAATTTAAATAATCATTAGAGAAGGCATTCACATGCAAGACTTCCCATTCCAAGGGGGAGGCACTGCATCCTATATGAAAAAAAATATACATCTAGGCCCACCTTTGCAAGGCCAAAGGATCCATTTCTTCTTGTGAAGGTAGATTTCTTAACTGCACAGTGTCAACATCTAGCAGTTCATCAGTGTTGTATGTCATACTCAAAACATTGTCCATGACTTCAAAGCAATCAGTTTCCATAACTGATAGTTGAATATGCGCCTAATAACTTGGTTCCTTCCGTTGTGTACACACTGTGTTATCTCCCTTGGGTTTAGTGAGTGTAGTGCTGAAAAGGGATGACTCCCATCCAAAGGAGAGTTAGGGATGGATAGTCGTACTTTATTATTCTGTTCAGCTCACAAATGCATTGTCCTCTTGTTCACTTCTCATGCAGAGCAGTTAAAAATGGGAAGTTGCTAGCAAGAAATTAGTTTCAGGATCTTTCAGTATAGCAAAGGCCAGGTATGAACTATCTAGTTTAGAAATAATTCTTAATAGCATTAAATAATGGTGATAGGCTAGTCAGAATGTTTTGTGAAGGGAAAAAAAAAAGAACTCAGCATTTCAGGGTTTTTTGGTTTGATTTGGTTTTGCTTGCTTTCTTAATCTAGCAAATATACTTACTAGAAGACAAATGAAAGCAGCAATTCTTTATGTGATTTCTTCTTTGTATTTCCTGCCTCATAGTAGCTATGTTTTAGCAAGCATTGTTAGGTGATTGTCTTTTTGCATATCTTCCTGAACTATTTGATTTTACTAGTGCCTTCTTTCTACTTTAAACCTCTGGAATATATCTTTAATACTACATTAGTCATGCTGTTACATGTTTTTTCTATATTGGAAAGGTGCTACCTTGCCTTAGTTACCTTCTCTTAACTGCTGTGTTCTGCCCCTCACTATTAAGTTGCTTTTGTAAAGGGTTGCACTAGTTGCCTAACAACCCTTTACATTGGCTGATTTGAAGATACAACAGTTTTCTTTCCACAGTTAACCCAGGAGCCACTCTTAATTTCTGCACCATCACAGGCTGAGAGATGCAGTTGGGTTCCATGCTGTTGCCATTGGGCTTGGCTATTCAAACAGCCTTATTTAAACTTTTTCCAAAAGCCAAACAGGCTTTCTGTCATCTTGGTTCACGTGTCGCTGGGTTGAAGACTAGACTTCAGCAACTAAAGGTTTTATATGGCTGAAAATTATTTGCTTGGGGGCTTCCTGTAATGCTGGGATGCTTTTCCAAAGACTTGAGGTCACTTCCACATAGTCTCTTAACACTTTACTATACTGTTGGTATATGCTTCTGACAAGAAATTCTGGTTTGCTAGGTGTAGTGGTTTGATCACATGCTTTTCACTTTGTGAGATAAGGATGAGAAGGAATGCAAAGCAGGCCTAAAACTTTAAAGAATATAAAGAAGTTTATTACTAACAGACTTTAAAGTAAC
>VZTE01003427.1:456213-531679 GCA_013397775.1 Eulacestoma nigropectus | reverse complement strand
CCCCTCCTGATTCAGAAGCCGAGCCGGGTGAATTCGGCTATCGGGCAGCCCATAGTTAGTTTAGCTGCTTGCGGCTCTGAGGGCAGGGAGAGGGGAGGGCAGGCAGGAGGGTAGGCAGGAGCCCGGGCCGGGGCCGGGCCCGAGCCGGGCCCGGAGGCCGCCCGGGGCTCGGAAGCCCCCGCTTCTCCCTCAGGAGACCGGGAACCAAAAAGGAACTTCCCGCCCTTGCACGGGGTTTAAATATGCAAAATTCACAAAAGCGCATTGGCTTAAAAGCTTGTCAATCAACTCAGTTTCAACCCATGACACTAGGCAAATACTTAGGGTTTTTTTTTAAGTATTCTTCTAAAGATTGTATTTCCTCTACATTACCCAGAATATTGTGTTCGTTGTGTTGTGATCCTCTTGTGTATGTTCAGATCTCTGTTAAAGTGGTAACCTCTTTGGCCACAGTCCCTTGAGTCCAGTCCATTCATAGTGTGTATCTTTAGCTTTGGAAGGAAGCTCTGAGCATGCATCTTGCCCTCTGTTTGTTTATCTAGCTAATAATAAGCTGCCAGGATACTTGAACAGCTTCATGGCTGGCATCCAGACCTTCACTCAGTAAAGGATTTTGCCTTAGCTTTCACTGGAGAGAATTCAGATTTAGAATAAATGTAACATTATACTTGAACACTTCTAGTTCAATCTGGATGAAAGCTGACTTTCCCCTTCCCCTGTGGTTAATTCATGACTGAAAAGGTTAAAACAGATCTTAGGGGATTCTTGATCACATTGCTTTTTAAACGCTCAGTCTCCTTAAATGTGGCAATACAAACCCCTTTTCCATTTAGATGGTGAAAAGGATGTGATTAGTAGCTGCCACGTAAGTGTACTCAGTTGCATGGAGATTGTTCATATATTGCAACCTGTGAACAACAAATATACTGCATCCAGGTATGTAAACAACCACTAGGTTGGAAACCATAGTGCTAAAACAGTATTAGGCTAACAATGGGATTGATTGAACACCTACCTCAGTAGGTAATGAAGGCAGTGAAGTAATTAAGATTTTATTATGACAAAGCAATGCAGAATATTCAAAATACTGAACCTGGTTTGCTGGTTAAGTTATGATGGATTCTGAATTCCGTTTGAATTAAGGAGAGAAATACACAACTCTTTCCAAAATGGAGTTCAGAACACTTCTTTGTTACTGAGGCTCCTTCAGCAGGTTCAGGAGCTCCAGGCCTTTTAGGTTCCAGACTGGCACTTCAGTTTTAGGTTAGCTCTCCATATGACAGTCCATCATCTTATTGACATAATACAGGCACATCAGATAAGACGGAATGTAGCAGCAAATGGGAGTATATCACCTGGTTGAAAGGGGTGAAAATAAAAGGAATTTAGGTGAGAAGATACCTTACCTTACTTTCCTTACCTCAAGTAAGGCCTATTCTGCCTAACCTGAAACACACTCTGCCTTGCAATACAACCTTCCTGACCTTCCACATTTTGGTCTGGAACGGTTATCCATTGCCAGAGCAGGATTCCCCTCCTACTCTAACACCTCAGTCCTTCATCTCAAGTTCCAGGCATGCTGCTGTTGTGTACTGCATGCCCAGTTTTCTGTTGACTTCCCCGTGGCCAAGGTTTATCCTAGGTTAGTTGATTTAGTCTTCTTAAAAGACGGTGAGTGACAGCCAGATTTGCTCAATGCAGTTGGATAGTCTGGTCATGCGAACCACAACATGTCTGACTCGTGCCTTGTCAATTCCTTTCTCGTTCTCCCACTTCCGAAAGAAATAAATATCTTCATAACGAGTTGCAATAAAGAAGCAAGAGGCAGGGACAGGACTGGGTACTAAATTAAAACCAAGAAAGCAGGTGTTTTATCATCATTTGCTTTCTAACAGTGTGAGATAAACTTAAAAAGGATCCAATTAAGACAAATAATTTTTCACTAGTACTTTTTCATCGTTTCCTTTTCTTAATTGAACAAGGATATTTACTGTGGGATTTTAATATATTGTTATGTTACAGGATGGCTATGAATGGATAAATAGTGCTAAAGATTATATGGGAGTAATATAGTGCCATCCAGTAAAAGAAATCTCTGACTTAGTGGTGGAAGAGTTGTTTTGGGCTGTGTACATCTTTGTGTAATCAGGAAAATGGCCTTATTTAAAGTATGAGGGATGAAAACAGAGTAGGATTGGCCAGATCTTTCCTTTTATGTTGTTAGTAACTAAACTTGTGCATGACAAGGTACAGGTAATAAATAGCCAACACCTCTATCTTAAGAGAATTTGGGAGTGCTGAGAGTGTTCACATCTTGGAATAGTAAGAGTTGCCGTACTCATAACTGTAATGGTGATGTTTGAAAAAAAATTCCATCAAAATAGCAGCATTTCCTAAAGATTGCTATGATAAAGGTATATCCATTTAAAATGTGAAAACTCCACTAGTTATAAGTTAATGTACCTAGAACTGTAAAGGAGAAGGAACTGAAGGTCACTTCAATTTTCACAGAAGCTTATCAGATTTCTGGTTCCATGAAGAATATTGATGTGTACTAAAACTTGGCCTCACCACCCCCATAAAATGTATTTGAGATTCAATACACTTAAAATAGAGTGGTAGCTGAGTCTAATGCTAGTGAAATGTGACAGGTATGCAATCTAGTATGTGGATGTTAATGTTTATAAAACTATTGAGGAAAAAAAAAGTATCTATCCTGTCATTTTTTTTCAGATTTTGTGCCATCATTGATATTTCTAATGTAACCTTTTGGTAAAACATGATTTAAAGCAGCATTTCAGTGTGGTAACATTAACTTCATTACTGCTATGGCTTTCCATCTTAACAGTTAAATTTTCAGATTCTTGCAATACAGTAACTTAGATATAGATTAATATAAAAAAAATCTATTTGTGATTGTGAGCTGTTCTGAAAGTCTGTCTGAAGCTTTTTCTGTCACTGCCTTCATTTTCCCAGTGTAACAGGGTTCCTGCTAAAGGAGGAAAGAGTTTTAAAGGAATTTAATTGCTGTGTAATAAGTCTTATCCTTTGGTGAGGTACTTCATTGAAGCTAGACAGTGAGTGTTTTGTGACAGAAGGGAAAGCTGAGGGGGATGGGAGGAGGAGGAAGCTAGAAAATAACCACGACTGGCCTCTCTGCATTCCTGTAGGGCTTGTCTTTTTTAAAATTGGAAGCTGCTTTTATAGACGCTCCTCCAAACACGGTTTTCATTTTCCATACTGTCCCATTTAGACTTTGGAATGCCTGGATGAAAGGGCAGGCCCCCGAAGAGACTTCCCAATCTGTTTTTGCAATTCCAGCCAAGTTCCCTTTAATGTATGGAGCGGGCGAAGTTGAGCTGACTCTTAAAATATCACAGAACTCGGGTGCAGCTGCTGCTTTAAGCGGCACTGTGTGATAATACAACAGCTCTGCTATTTACTGGGACTCGAGTGCCTGGACTGGGACACAGACATTATATGAAATCCGAAAGCATGAGGATAAAGGAGATTTCTTTGCGACAAGATCCTGATCTAAGGAAGGAGTTGGCATTGCTAGCTCGAGGATGTGATTTTGTTTTACCTTCTAGATTCAAGAAGAGACTGAAAGCTTTTCAGCAGGTCCAGGTTTGTCTTTCTGTTCTTATACGATTAAGATATTTGTACCTTCACAACCACTCAAACCACAGGCAATACATAGAAGCTGTTACTAAACTAGCAGGGTTTTGACAGTCTGTTCCATATATGATGATTTCTTCTGTGTTTTAAAAGACTGTGCAGGTAGTTTTGTGCAAAGAAAAGATCAGAGTTTGCTGAAGCACATAGCGCAGCTAAAGTACGATGTTTGCACAGAGTGCAGATGTCTGCACTATATGCAGTGAAAAGTTGGTGCATTTAATGCTATTAGACTTTTAAAGACTGTTTTCCTTAATCTGCATAATTGTGATCTACATGCATTTCCCCGGGGGATTTAATTTACCTTTTACTGGAACTAGGCATATAAAGTATACTGAAATAGGCCGTAACTTCACTAGCTCAAACATAATGTGGTAAAAGGTGCTTTCATACTTGCATGATGATCCTGAATTCCTTTAGATTATGTTTATTTTGATGAGATCAGTTGGTGCTGCTTGGTTCACACGTGCACTTCTGCTGTTTTGTAGAAGCGAGTTAAAGCTACAATTTTAAAGTGTGCCTAAAATTGAGAATAGAAGTATTTGAAACATAAAATCAGAAGGAAAATTACTTATAGAGCAAATGTTCAAAGAGATTTATTATCTTTTGGAGTGAGAAAAAGTGTACAACTTTTTTTGAGAAACTGAAATTTGATATTTCTTTGAACAGACATACAGTGGTATCTGAAAGCATTCACTTTGACCTTACTTCACCCTCACTTCTAATTCATATACTAAAGGTGTGTCAGTGATGGCATGTGTGAATTTTTTTTTTCACCCTTTTTCAATGAAGGAAAGTTTAGCAGTTGAATAAAAATTGCATTATCTTAGAATTTCTGGCATTGTTAGTTATTCTAAATATAGCCTGCTACTTAATTTTGAATTCAGTTCACTAGTGTCCTTTTCAGGTGACCTTCAAGAGAGGGACATAGAGCCCTATGACCCTAAGAATGTATTAGCCTTCTGTCTTCTATATGATTTTTTAAAATTTGTTTCAAGTGACCTTTATAAGCAGTATTTATTCCTTTGTGGAAAGCCGAATGCCATTGTTGACTGTGCTGGTTTATGCCATTCAACATAAACATGAGTGAAAGGATTTTTGACTTGTGTCTTTTGTGCTAAACTGGAGACAGGTAAGAGAACTTGTTGACTAGACACAGCAAGAAAAGAAAATACTATCTTAATTAACCAAAAGTAGTGGGAGCAGTTAGTATTTAGGCACCTCAGAGGAGAAGGCAAGTTTAGTCTAGTCATGGCATCCTGTTGTAAACAAACATAGCATTTCCTTGTGTGGTGCCCCTTAACTTGATCTGTCTTTCATCGAGTGATAGTTGAATTGCTTGTACTTTTACAGGGTCTTTTTATGTTGACCTAGAAAACATCTCAATGTAGTGTGGTTAAGCATACCTCCAAGCAACTAACTGCTTTAGAAAACAGCTTGTCTAATCTGTAGGGGTTTTTTCCTGTTTTATGCTGCTGGCTATAAACTTACAGTGCAGACAATGAGCAAATATTTTTCGTTTTTAACCAGTCTTGCACTTCTTGGGTAAATGGCAACTGTAGAATAATGTATGATAAACGACTTCATTAGATTACAAAATTCTTTGGGCAAAACAGATTAATAGGAGTATAAAACTAGAACATGAGGTCTGTCATTGCTCAGTTTGATATAAATTTTATCTGAAGTTCCTTTTTAAAGTGGTGGTTTGCTTTGACTTCAGGATTTTAAGGAGAAATTTTTGAAAGTATCATAAAAAACTATATATGGGTGCTGGTAACTGTTGATACAGAAGATGGGTATACTTTACCTGCCATTTTATATTAATGTTAATTTCAGCTTTTCCTCGTAGGTTAGGTGCATTTGAAAGAATAGCTATTTATCAGCTATATAATCATTGAAGAAATTTCATGTTAAAATGAAAGACTGCTTAGAGATTTTGTAGAATAACTTGAAAAAAACCCTATCATTTCAGTTGCTAAGCTTTGTTGCTGTTGGAATTTGCAACCTCCTATCCCACTGTATAGGCTTTCAGACACAACAGTTCATGAATATGATGTAAAATTAGAATGCTAAAGTCAAGCAGAAATGGAAGCCGATCCGTTCTTCCATATTTCTACTACAATCTTGTAATTTTATAACTTGTTAAACAAATGACAGATTCTCTTTAAGAGGTTTGTGCTATTAAAACTAGCATCTTAAAATAAAAAATTAGTAATGGTGGTGGATAGTGAAATAACATGTGGCTCAGAATCTGCTCTGAGGCAGGTTGGAATGACTGGGTCTCCTACAGGTTCCAGGAATTCTAAGGCAGTGGCTTTTCATATAGAGCCATGTAAGTAAGTAATCTGTGTAGGTAATCCCTGTGGTTTAAAAGGAGTGGTCATTAGAGCATAGCACATCAGGTTTCTTGAAAATCTTTAAATAGACAACCAGTAGTGAGGTGTGTTGTTCTGGAAAATGGTGGAATAGGCAGTTCTTCAGTTTTCATTTATGGATGAAAATTGAAAAAACCTGACCAAAGTAGGGTTTTCTGGAAAGATCTGTTTCTCAAAAGAAAGGTAAAACAATACATAGCAGTTGAAATTTTCTCTATTACTTCGGAGAACTAAATTTCTTATTAGGTATCTCTGCATAAAATGAAGTAAAACTTCAGTCCATCTTATCCTGATGTTGGTTCTAAGACCAAGTTCTTTCTTAAGTACTTAACGCCTACGGGATATATTGAACTGGGAATGCAGCACTTGAAGAGTCGCTGTGTCCACCTTTCTCATCAATTTATCTGAAACTTTGGAGGGAGAAGAAGCTTATCACCTTGTCAAATGTACTGGCAACTTAAAGATGTGAACTGAAAGGCTGATTACCTGCTGATAGCTGCGTACTGTGTTTTGGCCAACATCTGGTGACATCCCTACCTGTCAGAGTTGGAATATAAGCAGCACCATTACCCAGGCTGTATGAGGAAAATATATCTGAAGTTTGAAACAAAATTATAACAGCATAAAATACATGTGTGTACACTGACATGCTTATATGTTTGTAACTCCGTGTTAGCTGAACTAGGAAAATGGGTATTTTTTGCTACTTAGAGGCCACATCACCTTACAAACTTTGGAGTTCTAACTTTAAATCCAGACATTTTAAAAAGTCAAAAATTTGTGCTGAATGTAGTGATTTTTTAAAAGGAGCTAAAAAAAAATCTGGCCTAAATTTTTAATTAATTCTCTCTATGTCAGTGACAGACCTGTGCTGGCATATTTTTTGATACTTTTAATGAATTATACCTTTATCTGCTGTGACTACTTGGTGATTCCTTGGTGTAGTTGTATGTGTCACACCTCAGTGTGAAAATGGAGAACTACTCATTTCATGACCACCTGTTAATGATACTAAATGCTGCTTACACGTGCTATTTATGTCAGCTGTATGAGAACTATTTCTTCAGCTTCTGCAGTGCCTCACGAGATTGGCTTGCCTTCTGAGTGTAGTAACTTTAGACTTTAGTGCCTCTTGATCATTTTTACACTCCTTTGTTACCAAAATGCTACAGAAATGCTTGTGGCATATTCAAGACAGCAATGAATACAGAGTCTATAGGTACTAATGTATGCTGGGCTGGTGTGTGTTTGTGATGTAGTGCACATAGTGATTCTTTTAGTCATGAAGATAAGTCTCATTTCTGAGGCAAAATTACTTTCAAAAAATTTAATTGAGGCAGTTGGGTTTACAGCTATAGTCTCAGAAGAAGGTTGTGTAACAATTAGAGGCTTCTGGCAGAACAGCTTTCCTGTTAACATCAGTTTTCTAATTTACATAATTTGTAGACCTTTTAACACCACAGGGAGAGGACCCAATATTCATTTTTACATAATATTTTTACATCAGGCACACAAATGCTTTACTAAAGAATACAAGTGTTTGCTTAGAGGGCCAGAGATGGAATACAGATCTCATTCTGACTGTAGCTAATAGGTACACTTGACGCTAGCTTGCTGATACAATGCCAGTTTTCTAGAGCAGATGCCTACATTTAAAACAGAATGAAAAAATATAAGCTGCCTCCTGAGACTTACTATTTAAGATGAGGTTTTCCATAAATGGTTCACTGCTAGTGGGATTGCCAGGTTTTAAGTTCTGATCTCTTGAAAAACTGTAAGCAAACTGATAGGTTTTTACCCCTTCTGTAATGGAGACTCCTGGTTCAAACTTAAAATGTACTGACTGCCTGTGATAGCAGCTTCTTTACCTGCTCATGTCTGGTAATACATCTATTTTTTAAATTATTACTGAAAATGTGTACTATTTCTGTAGAAAAGCCAATGTGGTAAAAGTTTGTTACAGCTTATTTGCATGCATGATTTAAGAGTCTAGATGTCAGTTCCCTCTGCAGCGAAGTTTTGTGATGCAGTAATTCATACATTGAAGAGTTCAGATGTACTTATTTTTCCCTTGAAATAAAAGATTCCCTATTCTTTTCTCCATTTTAACTAATGCTACTAATAGTCGATGTTGTATGACTGTTGGTAGTAGTACTTCCTATGCTAGAAAGCCTGAAACAGTCCAGCACATCTTCATATAAAATGTCCTTCAACTTTTATAGGGCAAGAGGGATATGAGATTGTTTTTGCAATTGTGTAAATCAGAATTTTTCAGGGCATCAGCAGACAAGCACTCAACAGAATACTTGCTCCAGCTGTTGACTTTGCAGCTCAGTAGCAAGGCTGAACTTGGTGACATGTTTCCTGTTTGAGAGGATTCTTCTTAAAGTCAATTTCATCTCGTGATTGAAACTTGTTTTGATGTAAACATATAAGGATAAAAATCTATTGCAGAGTTTAAGTGGATGTCTGTCTTAGCTATATGTGTTACTTTTGATGTTGAACTGATGGCCTTTGTCCTGACAAGGGCTGTGTTCTGTAGGCAAATGTTAGAATTGCCTCGGGTGTACCTGTCAGTCCTTTGGCTGTGTACAATCAAAATAATCATGTACTAGGAGGAACTTATCAGCTCGTGCCCTGGAAACAATTGGGGTAACAGAATACGCTGGGAAGGAGTAGAAGAACTGATTTAACTTGTGATCAGAGTGTTTTCTAAGGACTGCAACTATATGACAAACAGCATATATTAGTGACCAGAGTACTTAATTTGACATCATACATAAACTGTAGCCTTTTTGACAGCAACTCACAGGCACTAGCAGTCATACTAGCCTTGACTAATATTTTTCCACTACTTTTGTCTTATCATGAAATGTAGAAGAAATTGTGTTTCACAGGGTAGATTTTTATGAAGAATCTTGCTTTTTTTCCATTTTATACTGTGTACCTTTTTCCATTTTTAAATTAGAGGACATGTGAAGGAGATAAAAAATATCTTCACTGGATAAAAAATATCATCACTGCCAGTGATGGCAAATTCTCAGAGGAAGCCTCACTCTAGAAGCCTTTGGTAAAACTTTGTCAGCAAATAAAGCAAGTTACCAATGGACATGCATGTATGGTGGAAAGTTCTTGTGTTCATGGCTTTGGGGGGCACAGGTAACTGCATCTTCCATTTTGTCCCCACCCAAGTCTTTCTGAATAAATCAATAAGCTCTTCATACTGTATACTTTTGATACTGAAGTTCTGTGACTGCACAAAAAAAAAAAGTGTAGAGCCATATTCTGAGGTGTTTCTACAGCAGTAATGTTTTTGCAATAGCATTCTCCAGTTCCCAGCAGGGACTGCATGATTTACCTATGTCAGCTATACCAAGCTGCAAATTGGGAGAATCCCAATATTTCCAAAATCAGAGTTGCAGAAGAACTTGAGTGAGAGATCTGTTAGTGCAGCATATATATTACTGAAAGAGAGGAGATTGGTAAGTGTGTGCTCTAATGGTTAGGTATCATGCAGAAAAATGCCAGTTTACCTCAGCCTTCACTAACAAGTGAAAATCAGATTTTGACCATTTGAAAGTTTCCCAGTGCTACTTTTGTTTGTGTGTATGTGATATGACTTGCCTGTGGTGGCCATTCACAAATGCTTTTAGTTGGATGTGGTTTTAAATTCAATACCCAAGATGGTATGTATGGAATGCATTTCACAGTTTCAGGTGGAAGCTTTTTCTGGATGCCACTACCCACTGTCTCCTTTTACGTTAGAACCAACATGCTTTCTCAGATAGGTTTGTGTAGATGGTCCGAAGTTTTGCATGCTCTGCTGCAGTGCTGGCACTTCAGTGGCTTTTTCTTGAGGGTCGTTTTGGCTGTTTCAATTTGGATTGGTTAAATTAAAGGAGAAAAGTGTTAATGATAGTGGTGCCATAATTCTTGATGCTTTATAGTAAGACTTTCAAGACTATCCAGTGGTGGCCCTTAGCACAGCAATTTCACTCAAACAGAATGGGATGCTTCTTTCCCAGGCTATCACAAAATTAAGAGTACTGTTACTTACTCTGTTGTCTTAAGACTTAAAATAAGGGGAGAAATTAGCTTCACATAGCAAACAGCTTAAAAAAACCTGTTCCTTTTTTTTTTTTACCTTAGAATCAGAAGTCGGGGTCTTCTTCAGACTTCATTTTTACTGTTACCTAGGATCCTTCCTTAGGTTGCTCCTGACTGCTCTAAACCTCACTGAATCTCTTTTGATTTGCTTATGGAATTGCTACGTGCTGTAACATGTCAATTATTCCAAAATGGGACAGAGCAGTGTACAGCTTCGTCTCTGGAGTAAGGCTGATTTAGCATTGAGGATTAACATTTGCTTTGAATCACATGACCACATTACCATATACTTGGTGTACAGAAAGAGACTTGAGAGTAAATGGCCAAGAACATGCATAAATGAGATGAGAATGATAGTTAATTTGTTTAAAACTGAGATGAATGCACGACCTGGTATGCAGGAAGAAGATTCCCACTGTATTTTTCTCATCAGAATTTGAACACAGGATTGCTAACTGGAACATAGATTGCATTGGGAGAGTTGCTGAACCCTGCTGCCTTGCATTAATTCAGGTTATAAGTATGTGTAAAATCAGAAACAGTGTAGATTAAAGTATGTTTTTTCTTCTCATGGTATATTGCTAGAACTTTATGGGAAAGTGTATTCATTTTTCCATTTCCTTCCTTCACGTAGCACAAATATTAAGTGACTACAGACCAAACTAGATGAATGAAATTTTCAGATTCAAGGCTAACAGCAGAAGTAAGCTAGTGTAGAACTGCAGCAGGGTTAAAATTAATGGATGTTTATCTCTTACTGTGGAAGGAAAGAGGAGCATGTATGACAAAACTGGTCTCTATAGCCCATCTAAAAACAGCTGCCAGACAGTGACTGAAGGATAGCAAGCTGAAGTCCAGGATAGAAGGAAGCAACTGGGACTGAAATGTTTGTTGCCATAGGAAAGACTTCTACATATATACCGTGATGACTGGTTTACCATGAGTTCATTCTCTATAGGTGTATCTCAGGGTTTGATTATTTGCATATGTTTTATATTTCTGACTAAGCTATGCAAAATGAATCACAATCTTAGAATGGTTTTAAGCCTAATGTAAGCTAATTTTAAATAATACTGCCACAGTACTCCCTGCTCTTCCTTATGTTAGCAGCAGAACCATGTAACTTCTAAGTGGCACCAACTGTGTGAGATTGGATGAAGACAAATAATGGGGTTTAATTTTTCTCTTTAGCTGTGTTTGTGACCTGAGGCAATTCACCATATTGCTTCACTGTCACTAGCGAGAGAGAGGCAGTAAATTCTATGTGGGCATGGGGGAAAATGCAGGTGTGCTGTGGTGTAGCTTACCTTATGCCATGCTGTAAAATATCATTATTAAGCTTTCAGATTAACTTACTGCTTTCAAGCTGGTTTTCAGTGCAATAATTGCATTTTACAGTAATAAAACTTCGGGAAGGGGGAGGGCCAGGAGAGAACCCACAAATTTTGAAAGTTTTAAGTTGTGCAAGGATCATCTTTCACAGAGGAAAAAATACTGTTTAGTACATCGAGCTAAATGGGAAGTGGTACAATCAGTGAACTCTTGGAGTAATAAATCTCATTAGTTTGGCTGGAAAGACACTAATAAGGATGACACAGAGAGCAATGAAAAAGCATGACACTTCAACTTAAATAACTGTAAATGTAAATGTCTACCACAAGGTCAAGAGTGTTTATGTTACAGAGAACATGTTTCTCTGGGCTTCTTCTGAGGAAAGTTCTGGTAGTAACCTTACTATACCTATCCTGAAACAGATTGTTGAAGGCACTTCAGCATGTTAAAGTATTTGAGGTGTTAGAATGGGTTTTTCAAAACTGTTGTCTTTCTTCCAAATGAGAATGAACCCTTTTCTACACAATAGTAGTGTAAGTCTTTTACCTGATGTTTTCGAGATTTAAATTCCATAAAACTACTGATAATGTCAATTGTTTATCTAGAGGGAAATGTTGACTTTCACTGTGCAGTCAATTAGATAGTAAGTTAAAAACGAAACAGTTCAGTGATTTTATTGGTCAGACTTCGATTGATAGCAAAAACAGAGCAGAGGGATGGGGAGGCAGGTCAGGTATTCCTTGTGAGGCTGCTTACTGATAACATTTTATTACATTCACAATTGTTGCTTAACTGATTGGCTGTAGCACGGCTTGTATTCTTAAGAACTCACTGAATTTAATAAAGGAAAGACTCATTTAAAAAATAGTGTTGCGTTTTGAATCTCCATGTTGGCTTCCATTTTCTTTTGTGTATCGGGGAACTTCATGCAGTATCTGTTTTCATTGGTAGATGGTTGCTGAGCTTTACATGTGGGTGGTTGCAGGGATGTTAGGATTTAAAAGGCTGAATAGCATATCTCTGCAGAAAACCCTCTTAGCTGATTATGCGCTTTGGTTCATCCAGGTGAGTTCAGCATAAAGTATAATATATAAGAATAGAAGACCTAGTCTACTGAAGAACTAGATTAACTTAAGCACATCATAAACAGTATTGTAACAGACCTTTTTTCTTTTGATTGCATAATTAAAAACTACTAAGGAATTGAACCAGACTTCTGTCTATTTAATAGGCAAAAATCTTTTTATAGTATTTAATGTCATTTTTTAGTGGGGGAGATTGTGGTGCATCATTTAGTAAAAACCTAATGTGAAGTTGGGTGTAAATGTGAGGTAGAATTTTTGGGGGTCCTTTTTTGACCCTTTTGTATGCATTCCATTGACTTTTCTCTAGTATGGACATTATCATGGATATTCCTGTCAAATACTACAGCAAGAGCTGACTGCAAACTCTGTAAATATTTTTTAAATGTTTAGAGTTGGGGTTTTTTTCAGAGAAACAGGCAGAACAAATATTGGTGTCGGTTAGAAAGCATCAGCATTTCTGAATGAAGTTATCTTATCCTGTAGTCATGTCAAAACAATGTGAATACCAATCGGTTCACTTCAGATAGTGATAGGACAAGGGGGAATGGTTTTAAACTAAAAGAGGGGAGGAAAAATTCTTTACTATGAGAGTGGTGAGGCGCTGGTACAGGTAATTCAGAGAAGCTGTGGATGCCCCATCCCTGGAAGTGTTCAAGACCAGATTGAATGGGGCCCTGAGCAACCTCATCTAGTGGGTGGCATCCCTGCCCACAGCAGAAGGAGTTGGAACTAAATGTCCCTTCCAACCCAAGTTCATGTCTTAATCTCGAAGATGTCTAAAAGACTACTACGTTCACAAACATATTTACCTTGCTTCCTTTTCCAGCAAGTCCTTTTTAAGTGAGGTTTTACTCACTTGCATTTGAATCCACATATTGAACCCCTTCATGGGGCTCAGTATTTCTGCTTGGCAGTTGCTACATGCAAATGTTAGATCTAGATATTACTGAGCATACATTCTTAAAATATCTGGGAATAAGTCCTCCCTTCCCTGTTATGTCAGAAAGATATTCTGTAGTTGAATGACTGTATCATAGCATCAGCTCTTTCAGTTAGGAGAGAAGGAAAAGCCCATCCTTTTAAAATTCCCACTGTCTTTATTTTTTGCTTATAACAAAGTTAACTGCTGAATGCAACTCATCAGTTAGTAGATGTAAGAAGACTATCTAGCTTGAAGAATTTAATTTCTATTTTTGGAATACAGTGTATCCATGTTCTCTGGTATATGTTAATATATGACTGTATTGTAGTTATAGTACTGATTTTATGCCATGATTATAAACAACGGCTGAAAGAAAGGTTGGAAAAGGATCTGGAAAGTTGCAAAATAATATTATCCTCAATGGGATAAAAACTTCCATTTCCTTCGCTGTAAAAACCAAGGCAAGTAAGAGTTGGGTAGTAGCTGTGGACAGTCCTTACAATGCTGTATGTCGGGAATGAAACCTGGTTGTGTATTAAAGGATTTCTTGAATTCTCCTATAGACAAATCTTACAAAAGTTTGTTTACATGACTGCAAACAAGAAGTTTTCAAGGAATCCTCACTTCCCATCTGTTACATAACACCTAAACTGCAGTGGCAACTTTGCAATACACTTAGAGATCCTGGACTTCATATAGATGTTAATGCTCCCTTCAGTCCTGACACTGCAGCACACATCTGTTTGATGAGTTATTTACAAGCTTATACAGCTGTTTTCCTTAATTCCAAGCATGTTGTTGTTGGTACTCTTTCTCAGCAAGTTGCAGGGAAAATTTTCACTGACCAAATGAGTGTCTTTTTTAGAGTTTAGCTTACTGGTACAAGTATTAAAGGTTTTAACTTAAAACCACAGGAAAACGTAGATCACTTTCTAAATGTTAAATTGACCACTGAAATGGAGTAGTTGTGCAAAAAGATTAATTCAAAAAGATTAGTTCTTGCAGATTTTCCAGTCAAAGATTTGATGTTAGCAGACTTCTGGCAGTTCTTGTTAATGAAGGAATTCCCCGGTTAAAATTATAATTAATTTTAGAACAGCCTAATCTCACACAATTAGTGACTTTTGATTGTCCTGAAATAACAGAACTGACTCTTTCATCAGCTATGCAATATGTGCCTCTACAGAAGTAACTAGCAGCTGAACTTACAGAAAATAGTGAAGTTTTTAGAGCCTTTTTAGTATCACGCATTCCTTCATTAGAGCATATACAGCACAGCAGCCTCAGTTGTACAAGGAGCCTTTTGGTTATTGGAATTCAGACTGAGAGAAGAATCCTTGGCCCTTCTTGGGAAGGTGAGAAGAGGGAGGAGATGTGGTATCAACGTTATATAGTGCATTAGTTGGAGCTAATGGTTTTGGACAACATGCTTCTCTCTTTGGTACAGCTCCTATCCCTGTGTTGACTGACATTAACAGCACAATTCAATTGTCCCATTCCAAGTTGCTGGTGGCATTTAAGAAGCATTAGCGTGCTCAGAACATCCACATGGCAGATGCAGAGCGAGATGCATGCTCAGAGCTGCCTGCTGAATACCACGAGGAATGTTCAAGGGCATTTTGTTTCGTGCCCTAGATGGTATTCTCACTAGATGCCTATATGTAGGCACCAAATAATTCTAGCAGAAATGATTGTGAAGTGATCATACGCTTGCTAATGCAAATGAAGCCTTTTAATATTTTCTTCTTTTGCCAAATTTGGGAAACCAGCATGTAAAAATAGACATCTCTTAGTATATGGAGAGTTGATTTGTCTTGCCATGACAGATTTGTAGTCTATATTTGGTCTTAGAATTGAATGAATATTCTGTCTTATAGATTAAATATTATATATTTTTATACTAAGCATGCTGAATTCAAATGTTTAAATATAACGTTTTCATCTTAGAAAAATCAGTTTTCTTCAGCTGTGTTTGTCTTAAGATCTGAATCTGTTGCTGAACTTCTTCCTCGTAATCTTTGTCTATTGTGAACATGTTCCAGACTATAAGATAAAAAATAAATAAGAAGCCCTTGTCGTATAATTCTTTTAAATAACTTGTGCTTGGATAGGTCTTAAAATAAATCCTGAATTGAGATTTCCATATGTGTTTAAGAACAGCTTTTAGCCTGGACCGATGGAAATCATTTCTTGTGTATCTGAGGTATCTGAATTAGTAGTTTCTGAAAAAATATAATATCCAATGAACAAATGGTTCTGATGATAGCTTTTCTTTTTCTCTTGGGATCTTTTCCAGTGTAGTCTTCCCTCTGCTTCTACCTTTCCTTTTAAAAGAAATTTTTCTTTTTTAATCTGAGGCTCTAAATTTCCCTGGCTGTGGATTTTAAAAATGCCTTGCCTGTCTGTACTAAGCTTCCTTAAAATGCTGATTTACCTCATGTTATCTGTGACATTCAGGGAATGTTAGTAGTCTATGATTTGCACTTTCCCTTTTCTCGGATGAGGCATTCCTCATCGGGCACCTCTGAAGAACTGGAACACCTGCTGCTCTGTGGCCATTTGAGGAGAGCACATGGGAGTGGTTATCACAGAATCACAGAATATTTTGAGGAATATTGGAAGGGACCCACAAGGATCATCAAATCCAACTCTTAAATTAATGACCGTTATGGGGATCGAACCCATGACCTTGGTGTTATTAGCACCATGCTCTGACCAATTGAGCTGATCTTATGTCAGTCCAGGCAGTTCCTGGAGATAGGGAAAATGGGAAATAGGGTAATTGCAAGGGCTCTTGTAAAGTGCTGATGGGTAGAGCTGGGCTTCTAGAATGAAACAAGGTGTTTACCCAATTGAAGACATTATTTGGAGTGCTGGTGGTGATGTTACCTAGAGAATAAAACAGTGCTGTCTTTATACTTCCCAAAATCTTGGAAGTCTGAAGTTGGAAGGGATTTTTGATACCCCGTAGCACTCTTATTGTAAGCTGATGCCTTGTCAACTGGACTGCTGAACCAATGATAAAATATCAAAACGAGTTACTTACAGGATTCTTAGAAAGTGACAGACATTGACTCCAGTGTCACAGATTCAAGGTAACTTTTTCCTCTATGAAATAAAATTTGTAGGATGGCTAAGGTAATTCTGCAGCTGTGGACAGGAAATCTTGCTCAAATGCAGAGGAGGGGAAGGAAAGGTTAGTTCAGGCTTCTTTTCTTGCATATGTAGCATTCCAGTGAAGGCTTCTGGGCTGGAACTCTGCAAATTAAAATCTGTTGTCCGTAAGCACCGAGTTCTTCTACTCACATAAGGAAGGACTTTGATTGTGGTAGGAGAGCTGGGTATCTTTACAAGCACTTTGGCAAAGGTAATAAGGAGTAAAACAAGGATTAGGGGTTTTGGAGGGATTTTGTGTTTATTTTCCCCCAATTCTGGTTGAAAATGAGAGATTAGATGTAGGATTTTGAACACATTCATCACTAGGAGAAGTCACCCTATAGCAATGTTTTTACTTTTGAATAGTAGTGTTGAGAGTAAAGACTTTAATTTAGTTTAATTGCTAAATTTGAATTGTCTCCTAACTCTGTTGTTACTTTGCCTGTTATCTTTATTTCTCTGCCCTATTTGACTTCCTTTTGGAAACTAACTACAAGGTAAAATCTGCCTTATTGAACCTAAATACTTTTAAATAAATTTCTCTTGTTACTGGTTATCTGGGGGGTTTTTTACTGATATGGTATATCACAATTCTTGAGAAACAGATTTCTAAGCTCTCATACCATAATTGCATATACTTTACCCAAAAAAATCCCTCTGCAGGCATTGTTTATGACCTTTATAAAATCTATCATTTTTAGGGTAAAAAAAAGAAAATCTTCACCATAACTACATTAAATAGCTTGGTGATCTGTAACAAAGTTACCATCCTTATTTCAAAAGCTCAAAGGTGTAAAACTAGAAATATTTCAAAAGCAAATTCTTTCATAATGTCTGTTAAGATAGAGGTTGAAAGGTTTTTTCTGAAACAGATAATAGAACCTGAGTAATTTCAGATGTCCCCAAGAAGCTATCTAATGTATCAGTCTTAAAACTTGGTATGTTGAAGATTGAAGTTGTTTTTATTAAATATTTAACATCCTAGAAGTCTTTTTAAATGACCGTTTTTGGAAATACTCATTAATTTTTCCAATGTGCTCTTATTCTTTAATAGTTTATTCAATTTATAATCTGAAATCTTTTTGAAGGTGTGTTGGAACATAGAATACCAAGAGATTTAAGTCATCTCTGGATGACTATGTGATTTCATGGTACTTGACTGTCTAATGTGTATTTATCTATTTAGGTTCAAACAAAGAAGGAAGAAACTTTACCACCATCACGTAGTCAAAACATTCCAACTTTTTATTTTCCTCGAGGATGTCCTAAGGAAAAAGTGAATATAGATGCTGTGATTGCCAAAATTGAGAAAACTTTCTCTGAATTTCCAAATGAGAGGGCAACATTAGAAGACATGGGTAAGGTTGCAAAGGTGAGAACTTGCTGGCCATCTTCTATTTGTATTGTACTGCTATGGAAAGGAAAGATGAGTTCTCTGTGCTCGGTTTTCTTGTATAGTGTGTTTCCATCTCCCACACGTTAGTATTCAACAATATTCTACATTGTTGATAGCACAGTTATCTGGATTTTTTTGCATTAACTCTGTATCAAATGACCTTCCAAAAAGAAACAAATATTAAACCAAAACTTGAACTACTTTTTTTGCTGCAGAAACAACCAAATACTAAAAGGCATTTTGTATGTTGTTCTCCATTCCATATTGACCGAGACACTTAAGGCAAAAGAATTGCTAATATATGTTTTGTTTCCAAGTGTTCACACTGGTTGGTTTTTTTTCTCATTCTGCAATATGCTGAACCTCTGTTGTAAAGACACTGGTAAAGACAGAATGGTTTGGTAACTTGAGATTATAGCTCTCGAGTTATTCCTGAAGAGCTAATTTAGAGTTACGGCAGAGTGACTAAATACTTAGCTTAGAAAGCAGCGAATGTTTTTAAACTTGTGTAAGTTTAAAGACAATAAGCTAGTTAAAATAAGCTTAAATTTCCATTTTGTTATATTGAATCAATGCTTGAAATCTCATTGCAAGTCATGGTCTTGGTAATGTTTCTCAGGTTCTCATCCATATTCCTGTCACTTTGTTCAGGGTCTAGAAAATAGAAACTAAGACTGCTCACAAGAGCAGGACTGGGGGTTTGCCTCCCTGAAACTTTTTTACTGCTAAGCTGAATTATAGGATCCCTGTCTTCCACAGCTCCTTCCAACACAGAAGTGAGGAGGTGGGGATGAGACCCTTCTCTCTCAGCAAGGAAGGTGAAAGGTTCTAGTCACCTACAATTCAGTGATGAAAGACGCCTTCCTGAGGAACACTGTCTGAGAACAGTATTCGTCAAACTCACATTTTAAAGTTAGTTTGAAGTACTGGTTAAACTATTGCATGAGGAGTAGTTGTACTTTTGCTCCAGTGACCTTACACATCTTGCAGTGTTCAGAGTCTTACTGGAGGTTCTTGGAGATGCCAACATGTCTGAGTGCTCCCAGCTGGAGTCAGTTTTAGGTGAGTTGGGCACTTGGCTTTACAGCTGTGGATGCTTGGAGCAGACACAGAAGCAGCACTTGAGGTGTATGTGGGAGCACTGGAGTTGGGAATGTGCAACTGTTGAGTACCCTAAAGCAAGATACTGCTGCTCAGGGCAGGCTGGCCTACTCCTTAAAATTGGATAGAGGATGTGCCATGCACATGCAAGGATGCAGATGAGTCGAGCCATCCTCTGAGCCAGACAAATGTCAGTTTGCTCCAGTTCAGAAGGTCTGTAAGTGTGCTGTCTTGAGCTTAGCTTAAAGATATCCATCTCTTGAGCAGAGCTTAACGTGGACTCTGTTCAGCTGCTTGGAGTATGGACAGACAGACATGTGACTCACTGCATTAGTCTATTAGGAATGCTACAAGTTACCCTGTGTTTTGCTCTCCACTTTTGGATTTCAGCCTAAAGCAGTTGCTTGAAATGAATTATTTCAGAAGGTAAAGCTGGTTTCAGAAACAATTTTTTAAAAAATCTCTTCCCTAATGCTTTCTTCTTAGCACTTGTAATTTTTGAAGGATCATAAATAAGAGTAGCCGTCAGATAAGCAATCAGTAAACTGACTTGATGTATTCTTTAATTGTAGGCTTGTGAATGTCCACTTTACTGGAAAGGTCCTTTGTTTTATTGTGCTGGAGGTGAACGAACAGGATACGTGTCAGTTCATAAATTTGTTGCAATGTGGAGGAAGTAAGTAGGTTACATTTTTTTAGAAGTATGCATTTTTTTCATTGAAATGTGATATTTTAAGATCTGAATGCGATCCTGTCTGTAAAGGGGAATAAAACACTTTCCCATAATCAACCATTGTCAGTGAACGTGTACATGGGAAAATGTAACTAAAGAATACTTTAATACTTTAACATAAACAAATCTTCATTTACAGTGCTTACAGATTTTAAAATGTTTGGTAAATGACTGACAATTCATGAGAAAAGTGAAAACTATGGCCTTACCTTGTAGATGCCAGTTCTGGACAAAATGCTTTTTATTTCTAGTTCTCCTCTAATTCTAACTTGAAATTGTCCTTTCGTGTAATCAATTACAGGGTGTACCTGCCTCCTTTAACATAACTTTAAGAGACAGTACTGCTTTGATAAGTTCACTTGGAGCATGGTTTGACATTTGTAATTAGCTTTTGAATAAATGTTGCTCTGGGATGCCTGCATGAGGTAGCATGAGCAATTTTCTGTGTAGAATATTAAATGGAAATATTTACATTTCAGAGTACTTCAGACCTGCTATGATGATGCTGCAAAGTTTGTTCACCTTCTGATGAACCCTGGATGTAACTACTTGGTGCAAGAAGACTTCATTCCTTTTTTACAAGTAAATTGCAACGGAAACTAGTTCTAGGAACACCAAAAAATGATGAACTGGCAAAGCCCTGAGCTGTTTGAACTTAACATACTTTTTCATGGTCATCATTAAAGTTTATTGATAATATTTAGTGCAACTGACTTTGCATGATCCATTAAGATGCTAGTGAGTGACTTGTTCTACAGTTAATAGTTTTGTATAAGGTGAGGTCTTTTATAAGTGCCATGGTAAGATTTAAAATCGATTGCAGGAATAGCACATGTATTGGAATCTTTTATGTTTTGGAAGGCAGTTAAAGTTGTTTAAGTCAGGATAGGCCTTTGGAGGGCAAAGGAGAAGTGGGATATGAATTCAAAACCAAATAAAACTTTGTTGAAAGAGCGGCAAACACCACCTTTAGAAATTACTGAATAAAACCTAAATTGGCTTTACTGCATCATAGTTAGCCACAGAATTACAAGCTACAGCAGTCAGCAGTGTTCAAAATCCTCAGCCTATCTAAAATGTAGGAAAAAAATCCTGTAATAGTCGTAAAATATAGGAAAGCTTTTGTTTATCTGATTTCTTTAAAAGATAATTTTATTTTTAAAAAGGTTTGTAGTGTTATTTATGTGAAGCCCTGGTGAAAACGAAGTTATCAGTAATGATTGTGGTAGTTAATTTGAACTGTTTTGGTTAAGGAAGCCTGTGTGCTATTCTTTGCTAATTCTTACATGGTCACTAATGAATACTCTTTGGGATATTGTTATTCCTTTTTTTGTAGGATGTGGTGAATAGTCATCCAGGCCTTTCATTTTTAAAAGAAGCATCTGAATTTCATTCTCGGTATATTACAACAGTAAGTGATTTGTATCTGGAAAAGCTGTTTTTTTGGTTAACTAAGAAAATCAAAATCAAGATTAGTCAATATGACTAAGCATCTTTGTCCCTTGGGAAGAGTAGAGTTAGAGTAGGCTGTCAGTCTCCGTTTCTACATAACTAGAAATCTTGTGGTAAAAGAGTCTTAAGCATCATAGTTCTTCTTAATATTTGTAAGGAATCGCTGAATTTAATACTAGTAAGAGAAGCAGTGAATTGTAATGATATCGGATGAGTTAATGAACATTAAATGAAGAGCAGACTGTTATCTTAAACACTTGATTGTGGCTGTAGACTGCATTCATTAGAACCCTGACCTTAGTCTGGGATTAATTAAATGAAATCTTGAATGAAACATCTATATTAATATGATTATGTTCAGTATTAAGTGAAATAATGATGGTATTGAAGCTGCTTGCCACTTTTCTCTCTGGGGACTTTTCTTCCAAGGAAGGTTTTATACATGAAAAGTTTCATTTCTGTCTTCCCAGGGTTGTGTGACTGAAGTATTTGTTCTATACCCAAGGGAAAAATCGGTGACATTAAATTTTCGCAACTGTAGACTAGACAGTTGATTCCACTGAAGTCTCAAAAGATTAAAATTCTTCAAAATGACATTCAGTTCACTTTGTACCTGTGAAAACTAGCTTAATGAATATTCTCTAACAAAAAAAACCCATGCAGAGTTGATGATCTTTTATCCATCTTATACTTTGACCCAGGTTGAAATTGTGGAACCTTTTTTTTGAGAGCATTTGGGTTTTGTTCATTGTATCCTTACAGAGACTTGCTGGCCTATCAAGTATGTCCTGCTGCATTAGGTTTTGCTTCTTGTTATAATGATTACCTGAGCTCACAGAACTTTCTTGTCAATTGTAATTGAAGGAATTGTTCTGCCTGTGAGTTGTTTTGTTTCTTAATGGATTCTGGGTTGTATCAAAGCCTGCTTGGGTTAAAATTGTGAAAACTTGCTGCCTGTCCTGAAGAACAGTAGGAAAGAAAAGATCCTGCCATTTCCAGTTACTTTTCTTTGGAGGAACAGCTTATTTGAGTAGTTCTGAGTCTAGCAATATTGAATAAATTAGTGCTGGAAGTATTTTATTAACACAATTTAGTGTAGTCTTCAACAGAAATTGGTGTTAAATCAAAAAGTAAACTAGTATGAATAGATCAACAATGTTTGGAATACCATTTTGCAGGTTAAGAAGTGGCAGGAGCACTCTGCCCTTTTCTTGTTACATTTTAGGATGGCGTAACTGTTCACAGAATCACAGAATATTCTGAGTTGGAAGGGACACACAAGGATCGAGTCTAACTCTTAAGTGAATGATCTGTACAGGGATCAAACCCACAGCCTTGGCATTATTAGCACCATACTCTGACTTGATACAGTCTTCTAAAATTCTGTCCTGCAAGTTATTAATGATAATTATAGTTTATTTTACCTATGATGAAATAAGGCATTTCATACCTGTATTCAATTAGCTTAACCTTGCTACATGAAGTTTTATCTAAAGGATACTTCCAGTTGCAAACCAAATGAGCCATTCTTCTGCTGGGTTTTTGTATATACATACATACATGTAAGTGCGTATGCATACGCGTTACATACATCTCTTTGGCACATGTTTTGTAAGCCATGTGTGCTGTTCTGTGTGCTAAGATATGGTATAGGTTTGTTGGTCAGTCTAGTGGTCAGGTTAGTTACATATGGCCAAGGTAGAGCTGAAATAAGTTTAAAATGCGTGCTGTGACAAATGAGATACTACAGGTATTCTGCCAGGATGTTAGGTGCATACCCTGAACTGTGAGTTCTTGAAATTGTAGTCTCTGTATTGCACCATTTCTTCTCCCTTCTGACAAAGCACTCTGCAGCATAGTAAAGGCAATTCTCTGACAATTTGCTTATACTCTGCCTCAGTTGACTTTAGAATCGAAACAGTTTAAGTCTGTTCCCAGTTGTCTTTACCAAACATTCAATTTTGTTCTTATTTTTAGACCAGTTAAATGTATAACAGATGAGATAATTACATGCAGATGGATTAAGTTGCAAAGCTAAGGCAAAAACCTTTTTACAAAAAATTGCTTTGTAGTATAAGCCAAAAATTGGCTTTCCCTAAACTCACAATTAGAATTAAGTTAATTAAGTTTCAGAAGCAGGATAATCTATTCTTCTGTCTCGAGTCACGGAACCAGCTTCCTTGTTCGAAGTAAGAACTGAGGAGCTTGCTGCACTATAGTTTAAGCTTTCTTTCAAAACTTCATCAGTACATTACTCTTCTATTTTTAATTTAGAAATGATTGGTTAGTTTAAACTATTGGTTTACTGCAATTAAAGTCTGAAGTGATAAAAACTGCCTATAGTTGTGAGGGTATTTTAATTGCAGGAAAGAGGTTCCTAAAGAGATGGGGATTTTAGTTAGTAACTGCTCTGTTGCAAATGAAACACTACATGTGCAATATTGAGTTTTGCCAGTTAGCAGGTATAATCAGTCACCAGTTGAGCAGTTACAGTTCATAATATGTTTGTTTTTTGTCTGGGTTTTTTCTGTTTGTTTGTTTAGTGGGGAATGACTGACTTGAAATGTACATCTGGTTGTCTTAAGTCAAACTAATTGAGATGAATACTAAATTCAGTAAAGTAGCAGGAAAAGCATATTTTAAAGTCTTATGTTTGTAAACTAAACCCGAGAAAATTACACTGAATGCATGAGTGGCCAAAAATAGCTATAGAACCATTAGTTTGGAAAAGACCTGTAAGATCATCAAGTTGATGTACTTGTAAAATTTATTTAAACAAAAGTGTTGGGTACTCAACTGGATGCCTTTGTTTCTGGTTCCAGTATCGGTCATGGCACAAGAACTAGTCATCTTTCTTGCATAGATTTTTCTTTGTTCTTCACTTGAATAATATTAATGTACTACTTTTAATGCTATTAACAGGGTTTTTTCCCAAGGAGCTTCAAATAGAATGAAGTTAAATGGGGAAAAACATTTTCTCTGCATCTGCAGGAAGTATTTCTGTCAGATGTAGATTTGTTGTGTTTGTGGACTTCAGAAGTAGCAACATCTGCTGTACTCTGATCCCTAAACAGTCCCTATTCTATTTCTGTAAATTCATTTATGAAGTAAAACAGTCTTATAGCAAACGCAGGTCTTTAAATGTGAAATAATAAGATACATTAATAGGTTTAATAGATTATATCCTGTAGATCTGGAAGACTGGAGGTAGTGAAATTGCCAATAGACATATTTTGGATAGCCTATGAGTATTCTGCAACATTACTGAGTGAGATATAGATACTGCAGCATTGAAATAAAACTTACCTAGATGAAGTTAGGCATAGATTTAGAAATGGTTTGGATAATGAGTAATATGAGACAAGAGAAGCTCTAACTAATGAGAAGAATAGAAATAGGGGAAAGATGGAGCTCTCTAATGCAGCTGTACTAAGACATCTTTGACAAATACTTGGACAAGTATTTTAACTACCATAGCTAAGGTTTCTTTCCATTTTCTCTTTCTTGCAGGTCATACAGAGAATATTTTATACAGTAAATAGGTCCTGGTCTGGGAAAATAACTTGTAATGAGCTCAGGAAAAGCAACTTTTTGCAGGTACGTAATATCTAAAATTTTGCAAGACAGATACTTCTAGAAATTTTAAAACTGCATTAACTAAAGGCTTAAGGGAGTAACATAAATAGCATTTCTTCCTTTTCCAAAAAGTAATGAAGACTCAATTGCATTCATTCTCATACATTAGAATATGTTTAAATGTAATTTTTTGTATTTAGAGCTGTATACATGCAAATGTGTGTAGCAGAAGTTGGTCTGATTTACTTTTCTTCTGTGAATGCATTCATTTTCCACCCTGTGTGTTCAGTTTCACTTTCACGCTGTATGGTGTGCATTGTCCCTGAAAACAAAAATTGTTCCACTGAAATAGCGTTAGATATTAACTTGGTTATGAGAACTCAGATCATTCAACAAATAAATGTCTTACAAACTCTTTCATGTGTTCTGTTTATCCTTCTGATAATAGAATGTGGCATTATTGGAAGAGGAACCTGATATTAATCAGCTGACAGAATACTTCTCATATGAACATTTTTATGTTATCTATTGCAAATTTTGGGAGCTGGATACAGACCATGACCTCTATATTGATCGGAAGGATTTAGCTCGACATAATGATCATGGTATGACAAATGAAGCACCTTTGTTTACATATATTAAATGACCTGTAAACTCTGAGCTGAAGAAGTGGTTTAATGCCAAGGCCGGTTTCATGAGTCTGTTGGTGTAGCTGATCCTGCTGAGTCAGTGAACTGAAGCAGGACAAGTCATCTGTGATGCTACTTTGCATCTATGAATACCACATTTGAGGAAAATTCTGCATTTGAATTCTGATCTTGGGAAAGAAGTAGAGGAAATATCACTTAAGTATTGGGGTATTATAAATGGTTTTATTTGGTAATTTTGGGTTGTTATTTTGGACACAATCCATTTTACTGGTATTATTCAAGTAGCATTACTTTTATGGCAAGGTCTGGAAAGAGTAGAAAAGGACCCACAGCCTTGGTGGTAGTTGGCTTATTTTAAAGCTTTGCTAACTCAGCTGCAGTGTGTTTTGGTTTAATACTATTTAGCACTAGTTAGCAGGTTTACATTTTCTCCATGTATAATATGCAATGACCATTATTCTGTAGTCTTGCATGCTTGTTCCTATTTTAAATATTCTTGTAGTTTGTATGGAACTGTTGAGACTCTTTTTAGATGCCTAGTGCCCATCTAATAGTGTTCCTTTCAGGACTGGAAAGCTTACTTAAGCACAAAGTGATTATGGAGTATTATCCCACGTTAAAAAGGATAAACACAATTCTGATTGCTTCTGAAAATTTGCCTGCTAAAGTTTGACTATGCTTTAGGACAGTGAGAAAGGAAAACTGCTTTCATTTGAGTGGCTGCTCTACTGAGTTAATACATTTTAGAAAGAAAGCACAGCTAATACAATGCCACCTGCAATTTAATTTTGCAAATTCTTAAGTATAAATTGAATATCCTTTACAGAGGTAGTGCTCAGTTAAGACATGTCTCTGAAATCCCTGAAATGGTTTCAAAATAGAAGCATGGGTCAAAACCATGTCAAAAATAGACCTCTGTCAGAATCAGTAAGGTATGTTTATTATGTGTGATCGTGTCAATTCTGTTTTGGCTCTTTGCCAAAGTCATGTAAAACTTAATGCCACTGGAAAACATTATTTACTTGTCAAAGAACTGGGAAATGTTGTTTTATTAATCAGCCAGTTTTATTACTTTTATTCGCACTACAGTTTCTGCATTAAGTTTGAATTCAAAGCTGGGTGGTTCTAGGTTTATTTTGGAGACTTTGTGTTAAGTGATCGTCACTAAAAGGACTCAAAGGGATTAATGAGCACTACATTTGATCTTTCTCACTGATCTGTGTATATATAAGAGTTCCAGTAAACTCTTCAATGAGACAATACAAAGCAAAAATAACTTGCATAGAGTTGACACTGTTTTAAACCTTTCTTCACAGCAATTTCAAATAGGATGATAGAGCGCATCTTCTCAGGAGCAGTAACAAGGTACTTATTTTGTATGCTGATCTAAATCCAATTTAATTTTTGCTTGTTAAATTGTATGATATTCCCAGGGAAAAAATGGCTCCCCCTCACAAAGGAGCAGTGAATTTCAAGATTTAGTATTGTAGTTTAAACTCCAGTAGTACTAGAGTGGTCTTGGAACCTTTGGCACAGCTCAAGTTCTTCACTGTCTTTACCCATATGAACACTGGCCACTGAATATTGTAAGACTTAGGAGGACTGGGAATGAGGAAGGAAGAAATGTTAGCATCGTTCTTTTTCCGTCCCTCAAACCTGTAAAATGTTCAAGGAGAACTGAGCTTTTAAGTATTAATTGTAAAATCAATGCTTATTGCATCAATAAATTTACAAAACTGCCTCCAGATGAGTTAATTCACATTTTTGACAGTCATTCTTCATTCCTCCCCTTTGGATTGACTTCCTCTTGTGTATTTATGGCATTTTACTCATTTTTTTAAATGTTTGCTAGCTAGAAAGTATCTGACCTAGAAAGCAACTGATAAACAGAAATAAAAGCTGAAATGAGAGGCTTACATAGCAGACATATGTCTAGAGCTTACTCCTTTATGTGAGTTTTTTGGGCAAGACAAAACATATACCATATTTTCCCAGACATCTTGAACTTAAAACAGGAAAAAAATTAATTTTATTATTGAAATGTAATATGTCTAGGACTGCCTACCTGACTTTTTACTAGACAAGTTGACTATGTGGAACTTACTTGGTTGCTGCGGCATGAGAGTAGAAACAGACAGTTATGTTCTTGCCACGGACATTTACTTCCTGAATATTTCTATTTCATTTTTATCTTCATATTTTCATTCAAAAACTTTTGGCTAGTGGAGTTCTATAAAGCTTTTAAGTTCTCATCACTTCTACCTGAATAGAAATTCTAAAATGCATATGTACTTGTATATAATATATCCTCAAAAATTATTTGAGATGGCTCTTCTGTTAACCATTAAGCAGCAGAATTGCTGCCCAGGGAGAAAAGCTGTAAGTCCTGGGGAGGGTACTGCCTTCCTCTCCAGCTGCCCTTTCCTCTTCACTATTGCATTAGAAACAGAACAGAGCACACAAGCTCCTTATCCTGAGTGATCAGTGAAATCTGTTACAAGTCACCTTATGAACACTGCATCACTTAGGAGTAAATAATTAGTAGCAACAAGGAAAACAATCCTTAATTTTGGTTCGTAAAAGCTAGGTGTTATAAAATTTATTTTCTATCTTATTCCTCATTGGCCTTCAAGAGGTAGAAAAGCACAAAAAGATGGGAAAATTAGCTACGCTGATTTTGTCTGGTTTTTGATATCTGAAGAGGACAAGAAAACACCAACTAGGTAAGAATTAATTTGTTTTAACAGAAACGAAGACTGACTTTGTTTTTCCAGTCTTTAAATGGGGACCACTGATGAACAGCTGCACCTCTAATGGAAGAAGCTAAACTATAAAAACATGAGTGGAAAAGTGGTCCAGTTCTTTGCATCATCCTTATTTATCAGTGTCTCCTGTTGTTGTTGCTGTAGAAGTCTATTTTAATGACTTTTAAGAGGCTAATTCAATGTTATTGTTTCATAAATTGTGTGTGGCCTATTTATGAACAGGGCCATACATTAAGGACATTGCAGCTGTTTCATGATGCCAGTGATTTTGGGAAGCTGTGCAGCTACTATTAGCTGTATGGTACTGATAAGAAACCTATCATGTGACATGTCACTAGCTTGTTCAGTATGGAAACAAACCCAAAATACTGAAGTTTTCATCAATTTTTCATTGTCTCCCTTGATATTTTGACGTAAAACGATGTGTTTTAGTCTTCTCCTTCACACCATTAACAAATGTGTTTTCAAATGCAATAATGGATGGCATAACAAACACCAGCAACTGTTACCACAGTACGTGGTGTTCAGTGACTTTCTGTGGATTAGTGGAATGTAGTCTTAAGTCTAGTTTTGCCTTTAAAACAGGCAGCATGAATTCTTGAAATTCTGTAGTAAGTTTGTCTCTTTGCTGTTAATGACCAAATTTCAGCATTGAATACTGGTTCCGCTGTATGGATCTTGATGGGGATGGTGCTTTGTCTATGTATGAATTGGAATATTTTTATGAAGAACAGTGCCAGAAATTAGACAACATGGCCATAGAACCTTTGCCATTTGAAGACTGTCTGTGCCAGATGCTGGATCTTGTAAAGCCACAACATGAAGGTAATAAAATCCTCTTCCATCTGTAACTTCTGTTTCTCTGGATTTAGGAGTCACTGCAGCCTTAAGAGCACTCAGTTGGTCATACAAATAAAATGCCTTAAGGTTGTCTTTTCACTAAAGTCTATTAAAGCTTAATAATCAATCAGTCTTCCAACAGCAGGCAAGCATTCTTTCCATACTAAAATTTAATATGCTGCTGTAAAATTACTTGTCAGCTTTTATTTTATGCTTGTAGCCACATTTAGTTGTAAGCGAAACCTTGTCACAGTCTGGGTGAGTTGAGGCTCTCAGGAAAACCTCATGATGGTTCACTCATTTCTCACCTGTTCCAATGCTCATTTTATTGAGTTTCCCTGGAGGGAAGAGTTTCTAAAGTGTTTGTCTCTTAGACCAGTATTGACTTATTTTACATTAGAAGCCTAAGCTATCCTTAGGAAGTTCATGACAAGGGGCTTATAATTAATGGAATAATAAACTGTTCTGAGTTTTTGGCTATTTTTTACATTATTTGGACTTTCATAGACCCGTGTTCTACTTTCCTGCATTTGACATTGTTTCACGTTTATCTGATGAAACTTCAGTTTACGTTTTACACCTAAAAAAAAACTTAAGAAGTGAGCACGATGTTCTGCACAATTATGGTTAGACAACCAACTAGTAAGTTCTTGCTTGTTGCCCACTTTCTTTCTAGTATTAAGAATATTTAAATTGCAAGAAACTTAATTTTTTTAAAGGCACTTGTCTTTTGAGATGTGATTTTTTTGCATGCTGAGAGACTTGAAATGGCTCAAAACTAGAACGTAAAGCTTGATATATTCTTATTTAAACCAAGTTTAAATGGATTTGCTAGGTGAAAACACACCTCTAAAGGCAGATAATATTCCTTTTTCATTTACAATTTTTTAAAGTGTGATTCATCTGAAAGCTCAAGCCCTGATATCCGTGGAATGAAGTTTTAGACCAACATTGTATAATGCATGGGGACTGGGAGGCATTTAAAATGAAATGAGGCAAGCTCTGAGAAGCACATTTATGTTATATGATTGCTCACAATCACCTCCTGAGCTCAGTAGTTCCCTTCCAGTCTTATGTTATGCTTCTGAAAGGCAGACATTTACAATAATATTTCTGTTCTGCATTTCAAATGAAACAAGATTGATGTATCTCCTCTGTGTCATGAGGATGATAAAAGAAGGCTATCAAATTCAACCAAGATGAGTTATTTAGGGTAACAAAAATGAAAGCCAGTTGAGAAAGGCTGTTCTGTTTTGTTTTGTTTTTAAAGTAAAAACTGAATTATGCTTAAAAGGTGGATTAAGAAAAAATCTTCTGTTTTTCTAATACAAGAAACTAGCAGCGTAAACTGATGTTTCACTTTGTAGATTTGAAACAAAAGAAGACATTTTCATAAAGTTATGGCTAAACTGCGATATACTTTCTATAAAATGCTCAGTGTACAAAAAAAGCAAACTTTAATTTCTGGAGACCTGAAATAATTACTTTAATTTCACTCCTGTTTTGTTGGTGTTTGAGAGACAGTGGTAGGCATCCACATGAGTGTTACGTGTCTAAGCTCCCATTGCAATAAATGGAAACTGGAGAGCAAATCAATGAACCAAATACAGGAGTCTAACTTAAACTGGGAGCTTATGTAACTAGGATTCAAATCATTTGCTTGGTTGTGGAGAGCTGCTGCCACTTGAGATGGCACAGTGCATCAGACATCTGTGTGGGTCTGACAGATATGGCACAGGTGCCACGGGGGATTTGTGTCATTCTGGAGCACCAGCTAAGAGCCAGGCACAACACACTGGGGCCCTTCATGACAGATGCAGGTGTGGCAACCATGTACAAATGGGATTTGGATTTTGCTTCCCTGTGATGTCCTTGAGTTACACTTTGTTAGAGGCTGGGACAGTATGCTGAGGAAATACTGTTCCAAGTCTGGCTTTTATTGAACTCTTCCATAACATCTTCAGTTAGCTCCTATTTGATTAACAATGGGAGATTGTCTGTATTCCAGGTGAATCAATAAAGGGGAGTTTTAAGGATAGTCATCTGTCTTCCCTTGTGTATCTCATACTTTTTAGCCTTTCTGCAGAAGCTTTAATATTCATCTTTGAAATATGGTAACATTTCTGAGCAACCTGACAAATACTTCTAATGCTTAACACATCCATTGATTTGAGTCTTAAAGTATCACACTATAAAAATCAAACAAAACATCTCTGAGCATTTAGCTTTCCTCTCAAGCAATAAATATTGATCAGACTGGACAAGTGTGGCAACCTTGACTCTATGAAAAATTAATCTGTATGAAGCATAGTCACATACTGTCATTTCTGTTATACATTTGTCTGCTCAAGTCAGGGAAGAGAGAGGGCTCCTGCCATAGGAGGAAATTCCTACCTGCTACCCAAGTACTCCTTGGGAAGGAATGGCTAACTCACTGGAGACTTCTATCTGTTGAGGAAGCTTAAACTAATACCTTAAATGATTTTTAATAGCTAAGGGAGGTAGACTGCATCTCACTACAATTATTGACGGGCTGTGGGATGACAGCCACAGCAAGGAAAAAAAAACTGAAGCATTTAAAAGTTTTATACACTTTGAAGGACACATCTCTAGGTGTATTTTATCTGTTTGCATCTCTCCCTTTGCACTGATCAGCAGTGACAAATGTTCTTGAGCAGTGATGATTGAGTAATGATAATGTACCTTTTGATTCCTCCACTTTGGAGAAAGGATAACTTCAGCTCTAATTATTTATCTTAATTATCTCATATTCTTTACAGGAAAAATTACTCTGCATGATTTAAAGCGATGTAAGTTGACAAATGTGTTCTTTGATACTTTTTTCAACATTGAAAAATACCTTGACCATGAACAGAAGGATCAGTTTTCTATGTTGCGGGTGAGTATGAAGTTCTAAAAGTCTTTATAATAAAGCTACGTGCTTAGCAATTAATACTTTTTTTTTATAACATGCAATGTGACTGTTTAGGATGGTGAAGGTGAAAGTCAAGAGGTCTCTGACTGGGAGAAATACGCTGCTGAAGAGTACGATATCTTGGTAGCAGAAGAGGCAGCAAGTGACCAGTGGAATGATGGGTAAGGATGCAGCAGGAGGGTTGATAGGAATCCTCTCTACTAAAGTAGAGTCTCACCACCACTATCATTCATTTAAAAAAACAAAGATAAATCCTTCTCAAAATATGTAATTAACAGTGTATGAGACTACCAAGTACACATGTGAGCCAAAATTCTTACTCTGAAATATGCATCTCTTTTTACAAACCCTGGTTTCTAAATGTGTAACTTGGTGAATTAAACCTTCAGATGACTTTTGTTTTCTGTTTAAATCAGTGGTGAACTCATGGGAGAAACCCAAGGTGCTGCTCTATTTTAGTGTTCACAGTGGATTCTTAGTATTTAACTCTTCTTTGCTCTATGTCTTTCTCTGAAAAAAACAACTCTAATCAGCACGTAATGCCTTTATAAAGCAGTTTTGAAAAACAAATATTGCAGTATCTAAAGCTCATTCTCTGCACAGTCCTGTTAAGTAGATGGAAAAAATCATGTGATGAGATGAGATTCAGTAGTGGTTGGGAAGACATGCATGAACCTGAGTCACCCTAACCCAGTAAATGGTCAGTTCTTTAATCTGCCACCATAAATCTCCACAGAGACTTAATGTTTTTTCAAAAGCTATGAATTATAGATTGATCCCACATAAAGTGTTAAAGATAACCTTTTTTAAATATCAGTCTTCACTGGCTTGCATTAGTTAAACATTACATTTCATTACCCATCTATTCATCTGCATCAGCAGCAGGTGGTTATCAATAATTTCTGGGTTAACAGTTGGCTTTTGCTTTCCAGCATCTGCTTAAAAGCACGGTTGCTATCGCTTCCCAGTGCTCACGCACATGTCAGTAAGACCCTCAATGCAGTATTCCCTCTCATCTGTCATACCTACTGCAGCTCTCTTCCATTCTTCCTAACTGAGCTTCATTTCAGCTTTCTTGGAAAGAACTTGAGGGGTTTCTGGCAAGTACTTAAAGTCTTGCATTTGACCATTCCTAGCCTATGAGTAGTCCACTGCAGCAGTGTGGCACTGTGTGCTTTGAATCCTTTCAGTAGAGCTGCATATTACACTGGAAAGTTCAGTATGTGATAGGAGAGTAAGCTACCTTAAATTCAGGGAATTATTGCAGAACCCTGGTGCTGTCCTGGTTATGTTTCTTTATTATAAATAAAAATATTGGAAAGTAAGTTCTTCCTGCAGGTGCCTTGTTACAGTTCCAACATTTAGGCAATTTCTGGCATAGACTCTTTCATTTTCTCTCTCTTTTTTTTTTTTTCCTGTCTGCTTCTAGGTATGAAGCAGAACTGAATCCTGTAGACCATCAGAAGGCCAGTGTTCTAAAGTATCAAATGGAGAAAAGACCATTTTTTGAAATGCCTTCCCATCTGGCTGATGTAGACTTGGATGAATATGACTATGATGAGGATTTTGAGTAGAGGTTACTGATGCTCAGCACTTGCAGAAGAGAAGGGACAGTCTGCAGCAGGTCTGCTACACACTGATATATTTCAGTGGGGTTTGTTTCCAGGAAGTCAGCTTAGTTTTGTGCTAAAAATATTTAATCACTACACTACCTTTTAAGTAAAAGAAGCGCATTTATATGGAATGATGAGATTTTTGTATTTATTCAATAGTTTATAGTTTTTAAAATAGATTGAAGTATTTATTTACAGATGTTGCATAATTCCTTTTTGGAAAAATAACAATATTTGACTTAAGAGAAGAGTAATCTACTGTTTTTAAGAGAACTGTATAATTCCCTTGAAGTTGATGTGTGGTGCACTGACCATCTCCATCTCACCTGTGAACAGGTATTTCTGTCCTGGTATGGGAGGTAAGGAGACAATTTACACCTGCAATGTGCTCGTGCTCATAGACAGTCCTATTTTAGGTTTTATGCCTTGGCAAGGAAGAGACGTGATGAGTGCACAGTTCAGCACTCACTTACAAGCAGAGTTTTGTTTGACAAGTTGTGCATATTAGTAGAATACAAGGAAAGTAAACACCCAAGACAAGTTGTTTTTCTTCTCTGTGTAGTCCTTGTTTGCCCCAACTTTAATTTTGCGTGCCCTTTTAAACTTCAGTCTTTTCATTGATGTTAATCATAAAAAGATTATTTAACAATGAAGTCTGAGTGTTCATACTTGATCCAAAATGGGTGTGTTAATTCATGTAGAAGGAACCAATTTTTTTTTTTAATCCTTTGTATAAATGTTACTTGATCAGTGATGTGCACTAATTTGTTGTGGGCATTCAGTGCTTTTGTCTGTCCTCCCCTTTGCTTGTTTGCTATTGACACATTCCATGGATATTCATCAGTGTCACAGCAGCTTGAAATTGTTGCCTCACTCTTAACTGTTAAACAGATTTTGTTGGGAAAAAAATGTACAAAAAGGTGTAAGTTATTTTTTTGGTTGCAGTGTAGATCTTTTAAAATGTTTAAAAACATGTTTGTATTTTCAAATAAAGATTTTCATACATGTAATTTAACATGTTTGTTACATACTGCACACAATTCATGTCTTACTGTTACAGAACCATTCACCATAGATGGGTTACACAGGTATGCAGTCTGGTTGGGTAAGTACAAGCTGCATATTCAAAGAAATCTGCCTCTAGCAGGTTTTTCTTCATCCCAAACAGAGTATTGCTGAGCAGCTGGGAGAAACCTGTTGTGCTCTACTCATCACACCAGCTCCTGCACAAACCTACATGCCTGTGTATCAAGAAACTCGTTGCTGAAGTGCTGGTGAATGTTACTGAGGAAAACTCAAGTCATTTTAATACCATTTGAAGGTTTTTTTTTTTTTTAAAGCTAAGTGGGTTGATTATTCCAGTTTTAATAGAGACTCACCAGTGTCAAATTTCTCTAGTGTTGGCTGGATACCTTTCACTTACTGCCCATGGTTTGGGGCTTTTAAACAGTAAAGATACATAGAGCATTTCTGTTAAGCTTTGTTCCCTCAGGGAAAGGATGGCCAGCTGGCTTTCCAGAAGATGATCCTGCACATCTGTTGCACTGCAAGAGATGCTTTTTCCTACGTACTGCTTTTTTCTACCTGAAAGCCTTCCTAAAAGGGGGGCTTGTAACTGGGCAGTGAGCAGCCACAGGCTTTTCCAGCATACAGTGACATGTCTCTGTCACACAGCACTATGGTGCGGGGTTGACCTGTTCAGCAGAGCCTGTAGCTGTTGTTGCCACTTTGTGTTTACTGAAGTGCCTGTTAAATCCTGCTCTCTATTATACTTGTGCTAACCAAGTCCCCTCTTTTCTAAGTAGAACAGATCCTGCTTTTATTGTAGAAGTCCTTTTTCTTGAAATACATGAGCTTATAAGGATTACTGGACCTTGCCCCTGCAGTGTAATTCCCATCCCTAGCACACTGTTACAAGAATTAAAGCATCCATATGCTTGATGTGGTTCCAGGTATAACTGGTTTTTTAGTCAAGCTCTATTCTGCCTACCTGGTAAGTGCTTAGGCCTAGATCCACAGATCATCCAGAGATGGCTGAGGGAAACATCAGTACCCCAGTCCAGGTAGGGGGAGTTACTGACTGAATCATAGGGGACCTGAGCCCCACATTATGTGGGGAGTGGTACCTTCACCCCTTGTGTCAGCCTGCACACCCAACTATGCAAAAGGAAACATCATGGATTCACTGTGGCCACTTCCGTGTCCCCACTACCTGGGCAACAGTCGTGGCTTTCACTTCCATCTTCATGCGAACTCCCTGCTCAGCCTGTGGAATAACACAACAAATGGGAAGGCCAGCACACATTGCTGCCCTTCTTTTTCCAGACAGGGTGTGGGAGTATCACTTGCACATTCAGTACTAATGGATAGCAATAGTTCTGTAGTTTATTTTACAGTTACAATCCAAAATATATATATATATATATATAACAAAAATAAAGCTGATATGATTACTGCAATGTACAATTCCAGGGAGCAGTTAGAAGGGTCAGTGAAAGCAGCCAACCCTCACCAGCCTACTGCCACTGAAACATTCTTGGGTGAAGATCATTTGCAAATTCTTAATGCAAAAACCCCTATTTTTGAATGGCCATATTTACAGTCTACTTACACTGTCTTTCCAGGCTTTTTCCAAGTAAACACCACATGATCACTGTACAAAGGACTTCCAGAGGAAAATAGTCAGCTGGTCCGCTGTTTCTTTCTTTGTTACTTCGAAGCCTTGACACAAGTTTTCCAGGAGCATATCCTGATGACTACAGACCACTAACCACATCTCTCTAAGCAATGGAATATAGAAATACTTCCAGATGATTGCTCCACGTTTTCCATTTTACAGGCAGGAAATGGCACTTGCCATCACCCAGCAGGTCCCAGTGTTCACAGCTGCGCCAGGCTCTTTTCTCCCCTGCGGCGGGTGCAAGGAAACGTGTAGACGTCCATTTGGTTATCTCAAACGGTACAGAACACGGCACTGCCCCCGCATGCTTCAAACACGCTTGTCTCACCTAGTTCACAGTGTCTGATGCAGTGTTTGTCAATACCCTGATTCCAGTCCTTCAGCTGGGAGTTTTTCCAAGGCAGCATCAAGGATCAGGATGCAGTTTAGTAATGATGCTCAGAACACCCAACCCTAGACCTGCAGCAGCCACCTCAGTAACGCCCACAACCAGCAATGGTAAGAAATCAACCATAGTGCTACAAACTGGTTCTGGGTAGATGCCCTCAGGCACAGAGACAACTTGATCCATGTCTCCTGCCACCTCAGCTGATGCACTCACACCACACTGTCAAGTTAAACAATTTGCAGGAAAAAACATAGTGTGTGCTTCACTTCTGTTCATCCTCTCAGTGTCTTAACTGTCCTATATCACAAGAAAAAAGAGATTAAGTCAGTCCTCTACTATGAAGGAGACATCATGTAAGAGCACATAAGGAAGGTGAGGAACAGTGTAGCATCTAACCATTCAGCAGCTTAGCCATAGAGCCAGCTCTTGTAAAGAACTAGAGCTTCCACAAAAGGAAAGAAGCATTTCCATACCCTAAAAAGCCCAGAAAAGGCACTACTGGGAAAGGCAGCATACTGGATAAGTAGTGCATTTTCTGTTTGGCTTTGATCTTTGTCCATGGAGTTAAATTCTTCTATTATCTTCAGTAGGAGCTGCTTCAAGTACATGGGCCAAACTGCCTACATTTTTAACATGCATATGACTGAAGGAAAAGGTAGAAGTCTATTCTTTTTTCCTTCTAGTCCTCTTTAAAAATAAAAGCCCATCATATGTAAAAAAACATTTGCTGAACTTTATTGGAAAAACTCATTTAAAAAGTCAAAAATCATGCAAAGTCTGAATGTGATTGTTAGATCGCAGATAACCAGAGTCACTGGAAATCAAGGAGTTGCCTGACTCACTGCAGAAATACTGTCTGCCAAACACTTCAGTTACGTTCTGAAGTGCAGAGAGCAGCAGAAAATACAGGAGAAAAACCTGAAGGAACTGCTCAGCCCCCTGTAGTGGCTGACGTAGAAACCTTTAGGGGGCAGAAGGGTTGGGATTAGCTGCAGCACAGGAAAAGGCATGGCCTTTCTTCCCCCCCCCCCCCCCCACCCCTTTCCTTGTACAGTCACTCCACAAGACCCTGCTGTACAATGTCCTGTTTGAGTCTTTGCACTCCACTGGCCCAAAGGACTAAAAGTCCTTCCCTGCTGCAAGGATCCAGTCCAGGGCTGAGCTGAGATCCAGGCAGACAGCTGCAGCTCTACCAAACTTGGATCCCAAAGGCAATCAGTGCTCACAAGACAAGCCCCTGGCTATACTGGTTGCCACTCCAAGCCCACAACGTTCTCATGCTTCCCCTCAAATCCCCAGTTTGTTCGGGGACAATTTAATCTGCCCAACAGCCCTGACTGGAAAAGGGCAAGAAACATGGGATACTCCAGCAAGAGCCCTGGGCTGACCAGTGATCAGACACATTCCGAGTCTTTCAATCCAAAGAGCACAATGCAAACACCATTTCTGAAGCAGATACCCCCTGCAGGCCATGCAGCAGTGCCATCTCTGCAATGTGTCAGTAACATGAAGCAACTGCAGCAAATGGCTCCTAATCAGGAAGCTTCACAGTATGGGAAAAAAGGAAACAGGATCCTCCTCTTAATGCATTCTACGTGACATTCAATCCTTAGGAATGACCTAAGGATGTCTAGATGCTACAATAAGGATTGCCTTAAAAATGTAGATCGAGCTGAAGGAAGAAACTACAGTTGCAGCTGGAAAGGGAAGAGGACAATCCCCCTTTTCTCATCCTGAAAAGGGCAACAAAAGAGCAACTCCCTTTGCTGCTACATGGCTGCCCAGAAGACTCTGACCTGACATTCACCCAACCTTAACTACAGCTGTCCTCAGAGCTAGAAACCCAGCCAGAATTACCTGGTCTGTACCAACAACATCAACATCTTCAATTGTGTCTTCCGCTGGACCTTCCTCAGAGACATCTTCCGTCTTAATCTCATCTTTGCTGGAAATTAAAAACAAACCAAAAAATAGCTAAGTCTTGAGAAATCTCATAACAGAGGCTGCACATGGCACAAGTGTGCAAAAGGCAGTGTATTTCACATAGGAAGATCTGCTAATATCCATGTAAGGCAGCCTAAAGTTACTGGCCCAGAATTTCCCACTATGAAACAGGTTATGCTCTGAGGAATTTTCAATAAAGCAGTTCAGAAACAAAACATTGATTTAAACAGGGGCTACCTTCATGTTTAATAAATTTTTGTTCTATTTTACTTGTATTCACCAGGTCCATTTAACAAGTGTCCCAAAACCTGGAAAAGTATGCATCTTCCCAGGATTTGTGTTTCACCTTTTAATCTACTAATAGGGGAAATAGCACCTAACACCTCAATAAATTAACTGAATTGAAGGAAAATACTGCAACTGAGCACTTTGATTGCTCAGAAGTAGACTGCAGACTCCCTATTTCTTCAACACCTGTCTTTACATCCAATTGTGTGGGGTTTCACTCAGGCACGTGTGCATGCTGCACACTTCTCTAAAAGAAAGCCACCAGGTATGCAGTAGTTAATAGCAGATCTGAAGAGACAAGAATCCTCTTTCATTTCCAGAGATGCAGAAAACACTTACTGTCTGGCTGCAGCAAACAGCCAGACAGTAACCAACACCACAGCACTCCAATCTGGACATGGGAAGTGGGACAGGGAATTTTCCTCCATCGTTGTCTTTTTCTCTGCACACTCGGTATCACTCCAAGAAGGCACAGAAGCCCTGTGACAGTGGCAGGAGAAAGCAGCAAATGTGGATATTGGACTGAGGAAACAAAAAAACCCCAACCTGTCCTTGCGACGCAACCCATAAGAAAGACAGGAGTGGCACACACCCTTAGCTCATGAAGTATTACAAAAAACAGAAGCAGAGGTGGATAGAGAGACTCCAAGTGTCAATGCAAGAACAGGTAAAGGAGCCTGTAAGACATCAAACTCTCACCAGTATCTTCTGCGCAGCCCTCCTGTACAAAGGAATGGCAAATGTTCCTGCAAGCGCATCTCTCGAGATTTCAGCCTCTTTCTGCTTTTCCCTGCTGCAGAGGGAAGCTGGGAAGCACCCTGCTCTTCTGGGGCTTTGCTTGCTGCTTCAGTCTGGCTGGTTTCAGGCAAAGATCCTGCAACAGAGAGTGAACACAGTCGTTCTTCAGCCTCACCCTCAGAGGTCTTGAGATGGACCCTTCCAATATGTTCCCCACAGCAGTGAAACAATCAGGCCAAGCTCAAAAGGACATCTGGAGCAAAGCATTCATTTATTGAAGGAGACAGCTAAAAGCCACTTAAAAGAAAATCCATTTAATTTGCCCACTGGTCATTTTTGCAATCTAGATTTATGAACTTGGCCCTGGTCCATAACTGCTATTGGTACTGCTGAGTCTATATAATGCTCAAGAAAGGAGGGCCTTTGGGGACACAAAGGAACAAGCTCTCTGAAGGCAAGTCACTGAAAAGAAGATTTATGAGAAGGAATGAGAAAGGAACTAAAGGACACTGGAAAAATTTCCTTTCGTCCACATACAACTGCACATGTCCGTAACATTTAGCATTTTTATTACCAATTGTTTTCATAATGGCTTTATTACATTTTAACTAAGTCCCACCATATCCATGCAGTGAATACTTCATTACAGATTGGCAGTCCATGAATGCTGCTAAAGCCTGGATGCAGCCCATCTAACCATAACTTTTTAAGGTACAAGTATAATCTTAGAGGATCCCTAGAAATTCAACAGAGAGAAAAACCCTAGAAGATGACTTGGCCCAGATAATCTGGCCTGAAGATCTGAATCAACTCCTGGAAATACCTCTCCTGTCTCAAATATCTACAGGGCCTAAAGCAACAATGCCCTTAAGTTAACAATTAAAAGCAATCAACCAAGTCTCAGTGGCTCAGACAAATGCCAGATGTTAGTACACAGCAGAATTCAGATAATCTTGAATTCTCCTCACTCAGAGCCCTCAGCCCAACCTTACTGCTATTGAGTGATCAAGGGACCTTTAACAAAAAACAAAGCTGAAGGCAAAAACCACAGTTCAACTGGGAAGTCCACAATATCCAACACATCGTGGTACTGTACTGCTAATGCAAAGCATGAAATACATTTTAGCACGTGCAAATTTGCTAAAGCAAAGCAAAACAGCAAATACAACAGTTTTGCCAGACAGACAAAGAAAATACAGCTGATCAAGAACTGGGAAGTTTTCGTACCATTAGACAATTTCCTTTTAAAAGATGTCTTAGATGAGCCCACAGGGGGCCACTCTCCCAAACTGCCGAAGACACAGCTCTCCTCATCTTCATTTGCCAATAAAGAGTTTCTGTACCAGACTAAGGGCTGCCATTCGTCTCCTCTGCAGGGCAGTGGCTCTGTTATGTACCTCTGTAAATAACTGTACCTGGGACAAAAACAAAAGCAAGCATAAGGAAACTCACTGTCCTCCACTTCAATATCTGGGGCAGGTATTGCAAGAAAGGATTTTCACTTTACTCTCCAAAGGTGCAAACAGAACTGTTGAAGAGAGGGCACCCCTTTTCTCTGAAATACCTGACATCTCTGAAATATCTATTTGAAATGCAAATGTTTTCAAAGCTAAAAGAGTGCTTGAATTTTTAGCATTAGAAACAACACTAGATCCACAGAAATTACAAAATTACATCAGCTTCTAGAAAGAGTTTCCTGTGCAGGGGAAGTCACTGCCAATTGCTGCTGCCAGTAGCAACCTGAACAGAGGTGAGGATTCACCTCTTCTCCTGGTGGCTTTTTCTGCCTCATGGACTGCAACACAAAGGAGATCCCAGGTGAGAGATGCTCCCTGTGATTCAGCAGTACAGGAAACAGTATAGGTGAGGCAATGAGGGTTTTACACCATGAGTGCCTGTTCTGTCAAAATTAAAAGCAAGAACAACCAATTAAATCATTTTTCTATATTATCAGCTCAAACTCAATACAATTTTCACAGCTTTCCAATACAATTTTCACAGCTTTCCAATAGAATGTCAAGTGTCTGCAAGAAGCAGTTAACTGCTCTGCAGTTGTGATAACACATGGGATGTGAGAAACATTGTCTCGAATCCCTGTTCTGTCTGATTCAATCCAGAGACTTGACTGGGCCTTCCTGAATCCCAGGTGAAGTTATCACCTTTCCTGGAGCAAAAAGGCCTTCTTCAAATACTCTATTTGAAAAATAGGACATTTCTGACAAAGTCTTTCTGACCCACTCCTACTTCATAACCATAAGAAAACAAAATCAAAGTCTGACTCAGGATTAGAAACTGGATATTCACCACATTTCAGCTGCAGTTCATCACTTTAAAATCAAGCCCAGTGTTGTTAAAACAGACCCACCTTAGCAAATACCAGAAGTGACAGTTTTAACACCAGCCTGTACAACATATTATTCTTTTTTTTTTTTATTAGGAGAGTGGCCTGGAAAATATCAGACATTTCATTTGCTTTGCAAAACAAGAAAACCAGTGCTGAGAGGAGGTCAGGGTAAGCAACGACTGAAACAATTAGAGTCCTAGACTCTGGGGGCCCCAGGGATCAAGAAACCCTGGTAATGGAATTTGTTGGTTTCAAACAAGCACATATTGTAACTACAGTTTCAGGGTCTAAGCCAACTGCTATCAATGTCAATGGAAAGACTCCTACTGATTCAGGAATCAGGCCCTTCATGCTGCTTGCTATTCAGCAATTCATTTCTTGTGTGCATTTTGTGGTACAGAGCAATTGACAAGCCAGGTATTTTACTGCTACAGCCTGGGCAATTACAGGGGAGACGGTTAAAGTCCATATACTTTGATGGTGTTGAAATATAGTCCTTTCTAACAAATGCCCATATTCTGTATCTCATCTGTTACAGGTACAGTCACATATGTTAACATACAGACCTGAACATCAATCCCATGATTAATAAGAAAAATGAAAATAACCAGATGTTTGTTTCTCAAAGTTCATGTTGACCTAAAACATTCCATCCAATAATTTATGATGGAGCTAAACCTAAATATTTCTAAGAGGAAATATAATCTCCAGCCTCTGCAAGGCACTTTAGGCCTCCCAGAATAGAAACTGTTATTCTAGAAACATAGTATGAACGTACTCGTGGATAAATTGCAATTTCCCTTCTAGTGAATTTTATTGTTTCCCATTTGTTCCCAGCAGCAGAGGGAAGGCCCAAAGCAGTAAGAACTGAAGTCAAGTGCATTCCCTGCTAGGTTCTGTTGTTTCCCACAAAACGTTTCCACGAATAAACCTACCTGAATGTATCAAATGTATCTGATACATTCAGGAATATACTTCCAGAATATATCCTCTCATCTAGAGGTTACTATACTCCTAGGAAAAAAATTATCAGGATTTAGCTTGAATCTGCTCCCATCAACAATTAAATATTTTCCTCTTGTTTAATTAAAAACTACTCCCAGGAGGTAAATGAAACGACAGTTTTTCAAGGATGGTTTAACAGAAAACTACTTATTGCACAGATGTCACCACAGATGATTACAGCTCTTTAAAATACAGACAACATGGACAGAGTTATACAGAAACTGTCCAAACTGGGGCCTGGAGCACTTTCCCTATGAAGACAGGCTGAGAGAGTTGGTGTTGTTCAGCCTGGAGAAGAGAAGGCTCTAGGGAGGATTTACAGCACCTTCTAGTACCTAAAGGGAGCTGACAAGAGAGCTGGAGAGGGACTTTCTATAAGGGCATGTAGAGATAGGACAAGGCTTTAAATGGCTTTAAACCGAAAAAGAGTGAGTTTAGATTAGATATTAGGAAGACGTTATTGACTGTGACTGTGGTGAGGCACTGGAACAGGTTGCCCAGAGAAGTTGTGGACTCCCCATCCTTGGAAGTGTCAAGGCNAGAGGGACTTTCTATAAGGGCATGTAGAGATAGGACAAGGCTTTAAATGGCTTTAAACCGAAAAAGAGTGTTTAGATTAGATATTAGGAAGACGTTATTGACTGTGACTGTGGTGAGGCACTGGAACAGGTTGCCCAGAGAAGTTGTGGACTCCCCATCCTTGGAAGTGTCAAGGCCAGGTTGGATGAGGCTTTGAGCAACCTGGTCTAGTAGAAGGTGTTCCTCCCCATCACAGGGGAGTTGAGACTGGATGATTCTTGAGGTCCTATGGATTTTATGAAAACCAGTTTGAGTAGCAGATCTCAAAGATTCTCATCTGAGAAAAATGCAAGAATAGAAAATGAAGTTATCCGTACCCATAGATTATCCACTTTAGGTTTCTCAGGGTTTGTAATCACTGTATGTTGACTATTTTTCTTCTGCATTTTGCATTCCAGCTTTGAATCAATTTTTTCAAATGAATTGTCTGCATTGCTGGCAATCATTAATAAATTGTGTCATGTGAAGTAACAGGAAAATAGACATTTTACCATTCTTGACCCATGTTACATAAAACCCAATTGACAATTCCCATGGAAGTTATCCTCCAGTTTAAGACAAAGTGACATGGGAACAAGATAGTTACACAGAGCTCAGATAGATGTGATGGTTGGTTATTTTCCATTTCTGCTGACTTCCTTTCAAAAGTAAAACTTTTCTTGTCATATACTGGAATGATTTGCTCAGAAATGCAAAAAGGCCGATGTGTCTTAATGGTTCATCCTACATTCCTATGTCTTCAAATATGCTTTCAGGAAAATGGAAATACCTGGGTTTTACAGTATCTGTAACTAAAATACTGAAGTGCAGAGATCCAGACTCAAAATGAACAGCGCTGACTAAGGAAGTAATGCTAAAGGTCAAACAGAAGGAAAAATGTTACTTCTGTCTCCAGATGACCAGAGCTGAGGCAGGCGAAAAAGGGAATAAAAGACATACTCATACATCTCTCCATTCAGGTGCATAATACCCCACTGATGCCAAAGGAAGCCTATCATTCTTATACCATTAAATGTAAGTATTTAAACCACTGTAAAACATGGGCCCACTGGATCAGGGCATATTCCCATGTAAATAGTAAAACCTTGGATTTAAATATCTATATTATGAAGAGTGTCACATATATTTCTATTCCAAATATATTCCACAGAATTCACATAATTGAGGCCTGAAGCTGTGGAAATAGATAATTACAAAATAATGATCTGTGCATTATTTCTTCCACAATCTTTTGATTTACTCTTCTGTTCAGAAAAGCGTTCCTGCCACTCCACTAACCAGTCAAGTCGCAAATCTCTCTCACCAAATTAACAGCCTTTCCTTTAGAAGAATTGCCATATGTGGCCACAACTATGTGTAAGAAAGAGTTAGAACGCATATTGCACATGCAATCTGAAATAACTCCTACTTCAAAATTCAGCAAGGGTGTCTCAGCCTCAGGGGCAGACTGATGTAAGAGGTTCTCTGAAGAGCCCGTGAGCAAATTCTACCACACTGAAGTTCAAGTGTCCTTTGTACAGGGATACACAAATCACAAACTGTGTACGACGGTGTACAAGAACTGAACTTACACTAGTCTTTTGTCTGGCTTTAGCAGCTTGTTGGAAAATTCACTGATGATTACCAGAAAGCTCAAGTTAGGAGGCAAGCATTTTCCGTCTACTCCAGTAGCTCCTTGAAAAGCAAATTCAATCCCTTCCCTATTGAAATAAAAACAAAAGAACAGAGTAATAAAACAGATAAAACAGACAACTAACAAAAGCAATGACCATGGACAAGGTGATGTTACATGGCACATACTTGTGTATCATGGCTATAGATTCTCTAGATTTCACTTGGTCCCAACCAAATGTTAGTGAAAAGCGGCGAGCAAGTTCTTTGATGTTTGTAAAGGAAGCAGAGGAGAAGTCCACACCACTCCTGCTGTCTTGGCTTTCTGCATGTGTCTGAAACAGCTGCAAGAGAAGTCTCAGATAAGCAAACAGGTAATCCTACAGGCAAACCAAGCACCAGGCAGAGACAGGCACAGCAAGCAACAGTCACCTCACACAGACAGAAGCCTTACAGAAGAGCTGGTAAGTCGTGCTTCTGAAGCACATGAATGGAACAATGACAAGGAACTGACACAAAGGACACTGTTGTGCTCCTAAGACAGGCACAAATCAAAAAACAGAAATAAGAAATGATATGCATAAACAGAGAATCAATTCCTGAAGATGATAGTCCCACTGATCTCATATCCTCTTGGATTTTCTGAACCAAACCCCAGAGGCCTAATTGGCCTGAGATGCTTTCAGAGTAGCACAATGGAGATACAAAGCAGCAAGTTTGGCAGCACCATAGTCCAATTTCTGAGAATAAGAGTAGCACATCTTGAGCTCAATTAACTGTGCTTTGGGTTTTTTTCTAATAGAATATGGAAGTAGCTTGTCCTCATCAACCTGTTAACTTTCAAGGTCAACCAAAGGCCAAAAAGGGCCTGTTGTCTATGTGATACCTAAACACAAAGTCCTGACTATGTCAGCAGAATATATGTAGCCAAATGCTGCTTAGACTGATCTAAGCTCAGATTTCAAGGGCTGGTTCACGGATCTAAGCCCCCCGGCAATATGTGTGAAATAAGCAAAGCTCATGTGTCAGTATCCCTGGGAGGAGCCTGCTCTCTGGATTACAGCAGGACTCCAGGCTAGAAGCAGCTCTGGCCACAGGCAGAGCTGGCAAAAGCAGCTGCTAAAATAGCTAACTGGCTATCAGTCAGCAGCTGCAAGCCCCAGCAACTGAGATCCTTCAGAAGAGCCGCAACCCACTTTCCTCCAGAAAAAAAATTTGACAATACAGGGGGAGTTGGAGCTGACCACACACAGGCACATCCATGGTTCCTCAAATTCAAAAGGAATTAAGGTAGCCCGTAAAACACAGCATAATATCCTTAACATTTGTTAAGGTTAAGAGACACTTCCTGTGTCCCAAGAAACACTTCATAATCTGACATCAGTTCTAACATACTATGCATTGGAAGATTAAAAACATGACAAAAAATGGTGGACGAAAGCACCTTTTAAAAGAGATGTAATGATTTGAAAGGAGTTTTAATTAAGACATGCATAAACAACACAAACATAGAAAGTGCAGGAAAGGAAGTAATTTCTGTCACTAGGTTTTCTAATGATTTTGAGTAATTATGGCATGGGAGGTAAAAATCTTCACTGTGAATACAGCTATCATAAGAGCCCCTAGCCTCTTGCTTTAATCTTAACCTTACCTGCTGCAGACAGAGAATCAGTGTCTTGGCACTCTGAATTTTGTTATTGTGCCTCGTCTTGCTTAACATTTCTTTAATTATGTCTCCAAAATCACTGTAGGTCTATCAACAGTAACAAAACAATTGAGAATTATCATTCCCCTTTTTTAGCACTGAGAGTACACAAACCACATGACTGTTCAAGTGACACAAGAAGTTCCTAAAACACTCCCAATATCAGAACATGCAAGTTAAAAGATGAAAACTGGACTTTTTATAATATTTCATATGTAAAGCAATGGTATGCTCCTTTAAGAGTAATGTGGGGATCAAAGTTACACCGAAATTATTAAGTATTAACAACTAATTGATTCATAATTCTTAATTCATAATTAATAATTCATTAATTAATTCATAATTAATTGTTAATTCTTTTTAAAGAGCAAAGCCTCACCAGGAGAGAAACAGCTTTCTGTACTTTACCAGTGCTTGCCAATGAAGCGAAGGACAAGATTGATATTCAGGTATTTCCAAAGTTCTGTCAGTTGACTCAAGGAAACTGCCTACTCTGATGTTCTTGGCCCTCCTGAAACCCCCTTCAGAGAGGCTGAAGCTCTACTAAACCCTGGTCATCTAAATCCTGGGACTCATGTGAAATGTAGGCATCTGCATATAGACTGTGTAAGCAGTATGAATTAAGCTGACCACTTCAGTGTGAGAACCTCAATAGCTGAAACACTCCCCAGCCATAAACTGCTGCTCTGCAATGGCCTCTTCTGGAGAAGCTGAGGAGCAGATGTCCAGACAGACATGTCCTCTCCTCAATTTTCAGTACCTTTGTCTGCAGTGAGGTACCTTTGTGGAACCAAGAGAGATCTGCATGACTCCTGCTTGATTTTATAGCCCTTTTGTGATTATACCAGGATTCTGAGCCATAACACTATTAACACCGTATCTTTCACAAACATTGGAGACACTTTCAAAAACTAAAATGCACTGATAGGAAAAACAACCTTATCTAAAACATAATTACCTTCACATAATACTTATAGATCTCAGCGGCTGCTGTCATCTCTACCACATTATACACTATTAACTTGCAATATGCTGCAAGAAGACTCCGCTTTTTGTGCAAGTCATCAAGTTTGCAACTTCCATCCTTTTCCTCTTCTGTCAGATCTAGGGAAACAAAAGCATTGAAGCTTTGTTCTATTACTTTATTCAAGGTATGTCAATTTAAATGACCAACTTTCACCTAAATAGCACAGACTCAACTGTTCAGTAACAGATGCCAGGGCTCATTCCTGTGTATATCAGAAAACACAAGTTTGTTCCTATTTCACAGCTGCAGCTGATAACACAGTGAAAACTCAGTCTTCTTCCACAGTCTTCTACTCTGATCTTCATAGGGCTTTGGCATTTCTACTAGTCAGAATCTCCTAGTACAATACTGCTCACAGCTACAGAACTGAACCAGCACGTAAAACAAAAGGCACAAACACACCAAATGGAAGGGACCAAAAAAATTGCAACCACATTTTTTTTCCTAGAATAAAACAGATGCTAGAAAAGTAGCACATAACTCATCAGAAACCTTACAAAAGTTGTCACACACAGTCAGCAAGAGTTCCAATGAAATTCTCCAAGTGCTTATCAACAAGAGTGAAAGTAAAAAAGTCTTTTAATAGCACTAAGAACATATTGAGTGTCTGGAACATGAGTTAATTACTATCTGGATAACTCATGGGAAACAGTGCTACGAAGGTGCTTGGGGAGAGCTTCTTGCAGCAGGAGAGCCAAGAAACACTCTTTCCTGCTGCACATGAAAGCTATCAGCTACCAAAAGACTTCAGTCTTTGACCTATAGTTTTGATGTGGACTGTTTCCACTTCTAGAATGACTGTGAGCCGAGAAACAAACATAAGGCAAATGACTGATCAGAAGTATCTGAAAATTAGAATTTCAACTGGAATGAAACAGCTACCACCTGTGCACACAGACAAGCACACATACAGCATCACAAAATCACTTGTTCAGGAAGGAATCTACAATGGGATGACAGGGATCCTTTGTGGGGAGAACTGAGAAATTGAAGGCATCATAGAAAAAAGGTTTGAAACAGATCTCAGGCCATCTAACCCAAATCAGGATCAATTTTACCAGTTTCAGGTACATAACACACACAACCTGAAACATAACCTGCTTCAATAACTCCCACAACTAGGATACTACAACCTACTTGTGCAATCTTTTCTACTGTATCTTTACTAATACAGATTCTCTAATACAATTCTGTTGCAATTTTGGCCCATCAGTGGTTCTTGCATATACACCATGACCCAAGGAGGTGTAGTGCCCAAAACTGAACAGAGAACTCCATCTGAACAGCCGAAGGACAAGAGTTAGACAGAGAAATCTAGAACAATGCTTGTTTTGTCAAAGCATGACACTTGAACTTGGCCTCAGAACCACAATGAACAATCTATTTTCAAAACACTCCCAAAAGAAACCAGCCTTCGTAATTACCACCTCAATACAGCATCCAAATGTGCTCGAAAAAAAGGCAGTAGAGCAACAAATACTATTTCCCACTGGACTGAGAGCAACCCTGAGGAAAAGGACTTGGGGGTGTTGCATGATGAGAAGCTCAACATGACCCAGCAATGTGCACTCACAGCCCAGAAAGCCAACTGTGTCCTGGGCTGCATCAAAATCAACCCAGCCAGCAGGGCAAGGTTGGTGCTTCTGCCCCCCTACTTTGCTCCGGTGAGACCCAGCTGGAGTGCTGCACCCAGCTCTGGGGTCCTCAGCATAAGAAGGACATGGACCTGCTGGAGTGAGTCCAGAAGAGGGTCATGAAGATGCTCAGAGGGCTGGAGCACCTTGCCTATGAAAACAGGTTGAGAGAGTTGGGGTTCTTCCACCTGGAGAAGGGAAGGTTCTGGGGAGACTCTGTAGCACCTTCCAGTACCGAAACAGGGTCAACAAGAGAGGTGGAAAGGGACTTTTTACAGCAGCATGTAGTGATACAATGGGGAATGGCTTCAAACTGTCAGAGAGCAGATTTATTTCTTAGATATAAGGAAGAAATTCTTGACTGTGGTGGTGGTGAGGTACCGAAACAGGTTGCCCAGACAAGCTGTGGATGCCCCATTCCATGTTCAAGGCCAGGCTGGATGGGGTTTTGAGCAACCTGGTCTAGTGGAAGGTGTCCCTGTCCATGGCAGGGGGGTTTGGAATTAGATGATCAGTAAGGTCCTTTCCAACCCAAACCAGTCTATAATTCTGTGAAACCTGCCCCACAGCCCCAGAATCAAAATCCACTGGTCCTTTACTCTGATGGCTTGGAAGGGTCCATGCACTGACAGAGCCGCACTGCAATACCGCAAGGCCTTCCTCTACCACCACCATTTGGACCACGAAGGTCAGTCTATCAAACACTTATACTCACCCAGCCCTGCTTTACTTCAGCCCTTTTCATCCTACAAGTAAACTGGCATCTGTATTCGGTGGTTAGTCGGTACAGATCAAAGAATTACACTTTTTTTGTTTGTAAAGGGGCCCAACCAGAAAAAAAACAAAGCAACTCATGAAACAACAACAACAACAAAAGCAAGAGCAGCCCTTTTCCCTGATACATTCACTGCAGATGACAAATGACAGCAAAAATGGTAGATTGTTTCTCCAGTGATGAAGATGTCTAACCTTTTTTTTCCTCTTCTTCATCCATGAAAACGTGTTCCTGGATAAACGAAAACAGTTTTTCCTGAAGTGGTGTATTAGGAAGATAACCTAGAAGTCCGACTGCTTCTTCATTATTATTTGAATCCAGGTGACTCAAAATCAGCAACCAGTCACAGAGTATCATGAAGGCCTGTATCAAGCAAACAAAGCCAAAGAAAGATTTAGAGATCATGTTACTTTTCGTGCCAATTCCACTTTGCATTTCCATCAAACACAATCAAGTTTCCATCCCACTTCTTCCTTGCAAACTAAAGATTTCTCCTTGCCTCCACTGTGGTGAAAGCCTCAACTAAATCCTTAAAAAAACTTGTAGCATAGGATGCAGTATATACAAGTATCATGCATGAATACTACCTAAAGATTTTCAAAGTTCCATGGGCAAGAAGAAGAGCTCTATTATGTTTCATATCTCTTTCAACACATGAACCACTGGACAATTTCTCCATTTTTTTAAGTAATATTCATAGCAAGGCATTAATGAAGCAATGATAGCAACCAGTACACTGATAGGTCTAATCAGAAAACACAATGATTTTCATTCAGATTCAAGCCTTGATTCTACAGATGGACTCATGCAGACACAAATCTATGCTTGACTAAGCACTAACTTGTAGCATTTTAACTACCATAACTTTAATTTTTATTTTAAATTAACAGTTGAAGACTGGGTTTTTTATATGTTATTTCTCTGCTAAGAGACAATAACAGAGCAAAAATTTAATAGAAGGAAACATCAGTATGAAAAAAAAGGCAGGCATTTAAAAGGAGGTCTGAGCACAAATGCTCCTTAAATGATAGAGAAACACAAACCTTTTCTCTTACATCTTTTTCCTTATGCTGGAGGAAGCATGTGCAAATCTGACTGAAACGTCTCAGCTCCCTTCTTAGTGGAAAAAGAGTCTCCTAAAAATGCATTTAGGAAAAATAAAAGGACCAATATGTCAGAGATTATGATTCAATGGAGAATTACAGAACAAACAACAGTTGCATCTTTCTTCCACTCGTATTATTCATTTAAGATAGCACAGCTGATGACATGATAAAAGAAGCTGGCATTTCACAGAACAGCTTACTAGCTATGAACAACTGCATCTGTCATAGTTGCTGAGGCCAGTGGATTCAGCAAGTCACAAACTCTTTGTTTCTCCATCTGTAGGGAGGGCAGCACATATTCTCCTATTCACTTCATCTTATCAGTATGAAGCAGTGATATAATGGAAGTAGAGTCATAAAAACCTCTGGTCCATCCCACCTAATGTTCAATGTGCATTGCCTTCTGGAGCTGGTTTTCTCCCTTCCTCCCCTAATGACTACAGAGGGAATGGAGTTTAACTTTGGCACTCATAAACTTAAGACATCACTCTTTCTTGAGATGAATCCAGCATGGGAGACTATTTGGTTTGCTCACAGCCACACAAAAGAGCTTCTGATCCTCCACCAGGTCCCAGCTGCACTGCACTGAGCTCTGAGCAGTCAGTGCAAGAGGAATGCCCTTACAAGAGAGCCAGATTTCTTGCTATGCAACTCTGCATTTATAAGAAAGGGGATCCATCCCAGGATGTGCTAAGGAGAACCAGGTGAGGGGCAATACATTGCCTTAACACTGCTAGGGGAGGAGCAAGGGGGAAATAACAGAGCTGCTGTCCAGGAAATATTTTTTTTCGCTCTTGGAACTCCTCTACCTGCCAGCATCCAGATTTGGCCCTGCAGAGTGGGCCGCCAAATCTGCTTCCAATCAAAATCTGCTCCCATAAGAAAGGCCAAACTAAAAAATGTGCTGCCCCATTACCAGTCGAGCTAACTGTGTCTGGAGTGAAAGGCAGAACACATTAGAGCAGTGAGAGACGTGGACATCCACGTAGGAATGGAATGAGACGGGAATAGACAGTGAATCAGTGGCCAAATGGGTAACCTCCCAGCTAGCGTTTCTCACACAAATGTCCGTGTCAGCTCCCTGTCCTGTATGCACAGGGGCACCAGGAAAGGGGATGGAATGACAGAAGCAGGAGCACTCAGTGGAGTCAGAAATCCCCATGAAGAGGAGCCCCACAAGTACACATTCACACGCGAAACAAAATATAAGAGAGTTTTCCTTTCTGATGTCTTAAATTAGACTTTCTTCTGAAACACCTACTAGAGCTTGGTACTTTATAAATTACGAAAGTAAATAGTCAACCAATGAGAAAATTACCACTTTCCTCGACCTTTCTGACAGAAATATGTAGGTAAATCAAGAAAATAAAAAAAGAAACAAAGCTACAGAATGTCCTGGAGTTTTCATTGAATATTCCTTGTTGCTTAAAACAAGAAAACAACAAACTCTTTGGCAGTGAGACAAGTTCCTTATCTCCATCAAGCCCCAGGAATTCGATGCACATGTTTTGCAGTAAAAATAGCGGTGAACCATTGTTCCTACAGACTGAAAAAGCACACACACTTTAACAGGAAAAAAAAAAAGAGGAGAAGAGAGGGAAAAAATGCCTCAATTCAACTTGGTTTCCTCAAGAAAACAGACAAACTATCTTCTTGTAAGCTTGTTTTTTCAAGAAATCTCGGAACAGGGAAATTAACTTCAACTTCTATAAACACAGGTCTGGGTTTCAAAATTACATCAGTGGCCAACCTTGGGAGGATTTTCCGAAACGGCAGCTAGTTGCCACAGGAGAGAAAAATATGTGCACTGGAGAGCTGGCAGGATAATCTGCAAATAAAAACACATGTCCTTTATTTACATGAAAGGCTCAGCAGCAAAAAGTTTAGAACTAAACAAAGCCTGACATTCTGCATGCTGCTTGCATGAACATTTCCCAGCTGTATTTAGATCCTTAAAATAAATGTAACACGTTTACATACAAGCAAGCATTGCCTCTGAGAAACTTCACTACTAAGGTGCTGCTTCTGCAGAACTTCTCTGACATCTTGATGAGTTCAAGGGAAAGCAACCCACATACCAAAAAGTGTGCTCCCAGAAGCTCACTTTAGCTTAGCTCCTTGGGATTTCTTTGCAGCCTTTGGTGAAAGGCAGACTCCTCCAGAGGCCAGTTCAGAGCAGAAGCCAAACCTTGGTGCTCCAATGCTCCATCTAAAGGAGTCCACCTCTACCCATCGGCTGCAGGCTCTCTCTACTCAACTAAATTTCACCCCTTCCTAAAAAACCCCCCAAATTCTCTCCTGCAAAAAGGGGCTGGTTAACATTCATAACTGCTAAAGTATTTCACCTTGCACTCCTAGAATACACAACTCCATCTTGGCACAAACAATGTTTGAGTTGAGGCAACCAGATAACCAAAAGGGTGCAGTTGAGACAACTGGTAATTATAAACCACTACAACAAGAGTCAACATGTAAGCAACAGGTCCAAAGTATTCCAATTTCTGGTTACATGCAATCTAAAAGGGGTTCCTCACAGCCCCAGCAATTTCATATGTACTGAAAGTGAGACTGTGCAGTCACTGGAAGTACTGAACATGACAAAGGATCAATCCAGATGTCAGATGATTACCACGGTTCTGAAAAATCTCCAAAATTAATTAATATAAAAGCATGAATTTAGAGATTCCAATAACGTTATACCAAAGACAGCCTCAGTTTCCCAGATGGAGAGATGGACATAGTATCTTCCTGTCTCACAGGACGTTGATATATAAGATTATTTAATACTTCACATTTCTTTGTGTTTTCATCAAGGAAAACATCTTTCAGTGTTAAATATTAACTACTCACCAGAACAGGCAAACTGCCATGTTCCGTTTCAAACACCAGGAACCTTAAAGTCTTGTCATACAGATTCCACTTGGTGAGATCATGGGCACTGCAGGTGAAAAAGAAATAATGATACACTAAGCAAGAAATGAAGACTCACCTGATCAAACAGGTTAAATGTATCCTATTTTTGCCTTCATATGATGTATAGCAATAACATTAAACAACTAAATATTAATTATAAGGGGGAAAAAGTAAGTTTTCATCATCTAACACTGCAACCTTTAGACCATAGCTTTACAGTCTGCATTCCTACCATAAAACTGCCGTGTTATGAGGAGAGGAAAAAGAAGCTTGAGTTCTGTATCTTTTGCTATACTTTACACATGCTCTTTAAGTGCCCAAAAAGGTCTAAAGAACAATTTCCTCAGTCTACTCTAAATGACTATTTCTAATACTCTTGAGTATTCTCAACTCAACATTAGACTTCTATTTGCAAAACCAAAGTAGCCCTAGCACGCTTGACAGGTAAAAGACACATCGAGAAGGCCCAATTCCCCTAACCTCTGTACTGTCTTGTGTGACAATTCACCAATCTCTAGAGAACCAAGGTTTTGAGAAATCATCTTTTAACAAAAGAAGATCAGATAAGCTAAAAATAAAAAGCAGATTACATCTGCTGCAAAGAATGATTGCATTCACTATACTCTCTTCAGACTGACCACCAGTGTTGTCAGTAAGGCTGTGGAAAAACATCCACCTAGGACAGAGGCACCACAGAGGGGATCTAAGCGTCCACTCTGACATCTCAACTCTGTAGCATACACTTCTCAGCCAAGTTAGGGCTGATGCTCAGTAATGAGTTCAAAAATAATTCCATATCCAAGCATACACTTCTATTAAGAAGAAACTAAACCTTGCGGCACCTCTCATAGGTATCATTTTCATTCTCTTGTGAAAACCCCATTAAACCCAACAAGCAATTCTCACTTTGCATGTGTAAGGTTGACTCTTTAAGTATATGGGAACACAAACTGTGTAAATAAACATCTCACTTATGAAAAGCTGCTACTCTTCTCAAAGTAGAGTGCATCCGGGATATTTCTCCTGCGTCCGTACAAAATCCTCCTTCCTAAATCATGGAAGTTTGGGAAAGAGAAAGGAATTAGCCAGTGTGGGCCAAGGCAACTACTGTGTTCTCTTCCCAACCAACCCACAAGCTTGGATCACTCTCCTCCAGCCCTCCCCAGTACCTTCATTTTTAACCACGCTACTCATGTCTTACTCTACAGTAAAAAGAAAACAATACAACTGCACAGAAATTTTGCATAAAGGAAAATCCTTGTCATTAATAAACCAATGGCAGCCTCCCTAGACTGCAGTATTGCTAACACAGAGTAAAAAGTAGGAATCAGTCTAACATGGTACTTCACACAGTTGTTAAGGATCTCTGGAAAGTGTTCACATGGTGCTGACCTTCCTTGCTTCCAGCTGCCAGATCACATTCAAAGATAGCTAAAAATATATTAAATACTTTCCCATAGATGCAATTGCTGTAGTTTCCACAAGTATACTATGTGTTCTGGGGGACAAAATATACAACCAGGAATTAGAAGGGAGGAGTTCCAGGAGAAAAATCTCTTTATTTAGATATAGATCACACTACGGAGGAGTCGAAGAATCCCTGGTCTTGCACTTATCTTGTTTCTCCTAAGTACACATTCTCCCACATTGACACAGATCTCTATATAAGACCAATAAAATTAATCCAATCTGAGGTTAGGGGATTTTTGGCTTGACACATTTTGCAATATCCCTGTGTCCAATAAAAACCTGCCAGTGTTAACTCTCATACCATGGCATGACACCTGTTCATGACAGCACAGTTGATCAGATCAGCTGCAGGCTTCTGTTGTTCAGCTCAGCCAGCAAGCTATTCATATCACCACCAGCTGTTTCTGCTTTTTAGACCTAATGAAAAGCTTTGAGGGAGACTGCAGTCCTCTTTCAAGGGGAAAGTCATTATTCCAAAGACCCTCAAAGCTATACAGTCTGCATTACAGACTGCTGTTTGCTATTTTTTTCCCTACATCCAAAGTGACAGCACAAAGGGCATCCTGTGCACAGTCAAATATGGAGAAGTACAGAACTGTACCTTTTTGGGAAGAGCCTCATCACCTATAGATCGACAACACTTACTAGCTGATTTTGCACATGGTATCTTTGGCTCAGTACTGGAGTAACGACAAAGCAACTACAGACCTTAAGTCCAGAATATCTGGTGTAGCACTTTTGCTCCTCACAAGTACACATTCTCCCACACTGACACAGATAAACAAAATAATTCTAATCTGAGGTTAGGGGACCTTTTGGCTTGACACATTTTACAACATCAGCTTCCAATAAAAGCCTGCCAGAAGACATACAAGGTCCTGTTGGTGGTGTGGACTACCTTGTTTATTATTTTCCCCACTCTATTCCTGCCAAAATACACTGCCAAAATATATCTGCTTCATTAAAATGTGAAGAACCATTCTTTTCAGAGGTGCAAACCCATCTTTTAGAGTTCTGCCTCCTTCAAGACGAAATAGCAGACAAAGAATAGTTCCATATCCCCCTTAATTTTGTCTTCCTTTTTTTGCCTAGGGAAACAGTCTGCTTACCCCTCAATGAGTCACACTCACCTTTTGCCAGAAGCAATCTAGTAGCTGGTTAAGCTGATGCATCAACTCATCTATCATTTGGGTTCGAGCACAATCCACCTGACTATAGATGGCAATTTCTTCACTGCAGAGGATATAATATGTCCTGGAGGAGGCCTCGAGGACAGACATGTCGGAGTGTTTGGCCACAATGTCTTTTAGCTCTCTCAGCAAAGCATCCAAATGCTGCAGGTGAAAAAAGTGGTATTATAGGTAAATTGTACAAAAATCCTCTTACACTTTAAATCATTTCACTAGGCTCATATATCCTTATAGGTCATACAAACAGGATGAAACAAATGCCAGTCTAAGGAGGAGAGAGGTAGGATTAGAGGACACAGCTTTTTTGTGTGTTTACAGCTCTTTTTCATTATTATGTCTCTGGATCTTCCTAAAGAATGAAGCAACTGCTCTAAGTTCTACTTTAGCAATACATGTTTAGCACTACACAGGGAATAAGATGCCTTCCCAAAGGACAGGTGTGTCTCCAAACAATGGAAGTTGTCTCCCTCAGCAATGGAGAATGGAGAATGTTTTGGACCACGTCAGCGACTGGGTCTTCACTTAGTGGGAGAGGTAACTTGTGCCACTCTGCGGACTTGCTCTCTTCCAGTTCAAGTTCTGGGCTGAAATTAACCTCAGAGTGTTCGCCTAACACTGCCTCCCTGTAAACATCCCTGCTTAAGAATACATTAAGCTATTTCGAAGATTTCATCTATCCGTTTCTGACCATCCCTTTCCCATCAGCAGATATACTATCTCCATTCTTATCTTTCAGTTACTGTCATTCCCCAGCAGCTGGGAGTCAGCCTTCACAGAGATTGAAACCTACTCTGTAGTAAACTCCTGGGAGACACCAACTTAGACACATGGCATAACCCACCCTTCCTCTTGCCAGGAATGAAAAAATCCAGGGCTGGGTCTACCACACAAAACCACAAATCGTTACCCACCAAGGCCAGACACAGCATATCAGAACTGACAAGCACTAAGGCTTTTCTTTGCAGCTCCAAATCAAAAAGTAAAGCCTGAATGAGACCACTTTCCTTAAGGTATGAGACCATTTCATTGTAGTTCAACAATTTCCTACTTGTTCCAAATCCCATTAAACTCCCTACATTGTCACATAAACTTAGTACATTCCACATGAACCGATTACCCCAATTCCTATTCACCTTCTCTAGATGTCCCGTACTGTAAACATCTAAATCGTAATACTGAGGAATCTGCAGAAGATTTGCCACTTTTTGTGCATCTGTTGAATACTGCAGAGAAAAAACAGGAGATGAGTACATTGCAGGAATTTTAATGAAATATTTAACATGCATTCACAGAGCAGCTGTTAGTTACCTTTGCCAAGAGCTGAGGAAGCACCATAATAAAGTGTTCAGTAATTTTGGTACAATCTTCCAATTGTATTTTCTTCTCTTTTACTGACAAAATCTGCAGATAAAGCATTTGGTTTCAATTATAAAATCTCTGAGATTTGAGTGGAATTTTACACGTAATCCAAGCTTAACTCACATTGCATTGTCTCAAGTATATCAAGCTAAGATAGAGATACTTTTCCATGAAGAAAACCAGATGCCTTTTTTTTTTGTTAACCTTAAATTAGATGCAAATTGCTGAACGGCTACATGTCAGGGATAAAATGCTCATCATTTGTCATTAACATGCTTCAAGTGGCTCTCCTCTAATGCTCACCTCCTTCAACATCCACTTCTAGTAAGATCTAGTGGTGAAAAGACACTGCAACATTTCAGGAAAAAAAGCTAATTTATTTCCTAAGATACACCTGCAACTAGGAACAAGCTGTCTGGCAAAGTACATACGGCAAAGATAATGTGATGACAGGACAATAAATAAGACTAAGATGCACTGACTTTTTTGGCTGCACCTCTGCCCACTGGAGGATGACCTTCAGCTGCCTCTCTGACTGTTGCGAGGATGATTTCGATGAGAGCACTTTCCTGGGCATCGCTCAGTGCTGGAAGTAAATCAGTCTCAGCATCACACAAAAGAAAAGTGAAAATGCAGCAACAACTGATGTAAAGCCTACTTATCTACCTGAGCAACTGTGGAAGGACACTAAAGAAAGGGAGATGCAGTGTTGCTACATAAACAGCTAGAGAGTGTTTGACTTCATTTGAAGAAAGTTGTTTTCTACATTTACTGAGTACCACTAATCCCTTGATGGCTAAACTTTTTTGGGCAGTTGGACTCGCAAGAACACAGGCAGTTTAAATGAGATGTCCTACTGACTAGTGTCTCACTTAGGACAAATCTTCTTTGAGTAGCAAAATGCTCTAACTCACTGGGTCTACAAACTGATTTTAATCAAACAACCAACTCCAGCTCTACTACAACAACTATTCATAGAATCATATAATGGTTTGGGTTGGAAGGGACTTTAAAGATTTAAGTTCACTTCAAAATAATTATACAAAAAAAAAATTGTCTAATGTTAGATGTCAATAAACTCAATACATTACTCATTTTCTTTTGAGGCAGGACCAAAAGCCTGACAATAACTGCATTTCAATCTATTAATACTTTTAGATTCTTAAGTTTTGGAGAAACAAAGTGAACACTACATAAGCATTATGGCTTAATTATACAAGTATTCTTGCAAAGTTTCTAAACTAACATTACAGAAATAGAGAATACTGAATGAAACAAGTATGTTGATATAAATATTACATTAGCAGTGCATTGAGTTGCATCTGCTTTGTGACACTTGGGGACCACAATCTGGGACCAAATGGTACTGCAATATGAAATGATCCTAAACTAGCTAAGGCAGGGTTCAAAAAATACTATGGGCAGATTCATTCAGATAAAACTAAGTTCTTTGCTTACCCACCTTCTCCACCTTCTTCAGCATTTTTTAATAGAAGAGTGGTCATGCACTCCCAGTCCTTCAGGAATTTGCCTGCCCAATCCCACAAGCTGTCTATTAGGTATGCAACATGTTTGTGTAGCTAGGGATTAAAAACACAAGCTTATAGAAGCAAGCACATCACTAAAAGAAATACAGCTTCATATGTTCCTCTCCCTTTGTCCAATGACAAAGCTCTGTCATTCACACATATATTCACACGCAGTAGTCCAACATACTTAGTTCGAGGCCAATCATCATTTAAATACCATGTCTTCAATCTGATACAAAGCAGGAAAGTGGGGTGAAAAAGCAGGAAAAGCAGGCAAAAAATATTTTATTTTCTCTTTTTTTAATACAAATTTAAATTTAAATTTAAATTTAATTTTAATAATCTCTGAAACTAGCTTCTGTATTGCTTTATTTTGCCGGCCATAACAGTCAAAAATCCAGTCACAGGACTAGAAACAAGTCATCTATCCAATTCTTTGCAGAAAGATTCAAAACTGCTGTGCCTGAGATATTTTGGCCAGATAGAGATCTGCACCACTGCAAAAGCTAAACACGAACTGTTTATCAGCACTTAAGCTCATAAAACTCCCAATAAAACTACAGCTTTTGGTCAGCATGGAGCAACCCACATCTGCCTGCAGAAAGACATGGACACATTCCAAAAAACCCTCACTTGGTGGCATTAGTGTTTCAGCTTGCTTCCAGAAACTGCCTCAGCACTGATTCTCTCCATTAGCACACTTGTAAATCAGTCTTAATACAACAGAACAGAAATGGATTCATTAAAAACTTAACCCAGAGAGTAAAAACATTTCAAACACCAAACATTTCAGAGCTCACCAACAGAAATTGCTTCCAAAAGAAAGAAAATAATTGATTTAACATGCAGCACTGGATTTAAGAGGCTTACTACAGGAGCTGTTCTCCTCACCTCACTCTCCAGGAAAAAGTGTATTAATCTTTTCAGTTGGTCAGTACTCGCCCCAAACTTTCCTCCTCCTTTGGGCTGAACTTCTTTATCTCCCTCATGACTAAGCAGCCTGCCAACAGAAAAGGAAGTCAGTCCAGTTCTGCCACATTCTCCTTACACTCATTTACCAATGAAACAGTAATTTTGTCAAGATGACAGGGACTGTATTTCTCTTAAGTGTCTACTTATTTACCCCAAATCTCATTAGACTTTTTTATCAGATGAAAGGAAAAAAGATTACATTGTTCTGCATTATGAGAGATACGCTGTCCCTGTGGATGCAGAGACTATTTCTGACAGTTTCACAGGTACCCTGCCAGCTTTCTGGATAACGGATGCAGATTCCACAGAACTGATCATACAATGAGGTAGGCATTTGCTCATGCTTGAAAAGGGGCTTGCTCTAGGCCAAATTTAAACCTTAACAACACAGTAGAGATATTAAGACACAGCCACTCTTCACATCACAATCCATCTTGGAACTGCAGCTTCTTAAGGAAAGCACAGTATCTTGTAATTTTAAGAGGCAATTAACATCACAAATACAGCAGAAAATCGCTCTTCCTCTCTTCTGTCTGAAGTATGAAGCACAGTATGACACTTCCATTTCCCCCCTTATCCAAAATGACTGTGACTACTGCCCACAAAAAGTGCTAATCCCAAGATAAGTAAAGGAAGGCCATCCCCACAGATTAATATAAAGCCCAAACATCTTGGATTTAAGAGCTGGACCACACTACTAAATGTCAGCAAAAGCTTGTGCATTCAGGAAGTGCTTCTGCTGGTATAATTTATGCCAGCTAAGTAACCTAAGTTAAAATATGCAGACATGGAGGAGATTTGTGCAAACCAAGAAGGGGCAGCAGGGCTGGAAAGCATAAGCATTTATACTAAAACAGCAGTATGACCAGGGAAAGGAGGATGTCACTAACATGTCTTATCACACCAGAACGAACATTCTACACTGGTAGAAATCCTGGAGAGAAGCACTGGGCAATCAAGAACAAGGATGAGATTTACAGGGTCAAGGTGTTCACAGTGCACTGGGCAAGCTGGGTAGAAAAAGTAAAGTTATCAGGGCAATCACTTTGACAGCAAAAAGCAGCAGAGTTCTGAGAGGAAAAACATCTAATTTATGAGCACATATTAGGACCAACACAGAAGACTCAGTCTGGCAGATGTGACAGCAGACTCATCAAAACCGAAGTTTCTCTTCATTTGTCTTTCTGTTGGACTTGGCTCCCCAAATTCCAGAATGCCAACATTTCAGTTAGACAGGAAAAGACAACTAGGAGGAGATTCTGTATGTGTGGAACCACAATTATTATTTCTGAATATTCCCCCACAAAATCCTTGCCTAAGTATTTTTATTTTCATTCCTTTTTGTAAGTCAAGATTATTTCTTTCAGACATAGAGAAAGAATATTTGTTTCTTCCCTTTTTAGCATGCCAACTCCATTCAACTTCATGCAACCATTGTTGTAAGAAGCCCATTTATAAGAGTTACTCCTGGGGAAGATAAACCCTGTACTTCGTTAACCTGACAGGAAATTGGGAGGGACTTCTAATCTGCTGCATCTCTCATTATTCAAAGCCTTTACAATGTATAAAGCAACTTCCAAAGGAGAACAGGAGGCCATTTTTGTGATTAATCACCAAACTATGAAAATCCAGCAGATACCAGGTGACAGATTAGCTTGTAAGAAGCAAAGCAATAGGAAAAGAAAGTAGAAAGAAAGAGGGCATGTTCTCAACATAGCATGGCACTTGTGGATCAGTCAGTAGTTTCATTCTCTCTGTGTCAGTCTTGCAACTTTTCTCATGCCTATTGTTTCAGGGCTGTGCAGGAAAATATGCAATTACCCCCAGACAGCACTTCTCTTCTGATTCACCAGAAGAAAGCTGGCACACACTTCCAGCAGAAAAATTAATGCTTAATGTCCCCCTTAAATAAATCCACCTTCATTCCAAAACAAATGAGAGAATATGCAAGAAGTAGGCAGGCAGAGATACCTTTTATAAAGGAATTCCCCAGCTGCTACTGCAAGCGGACGGTGTGTGGTATAAACAAACTGGTATAACATTTCACAGTCTTCAACTGATAACACATCCTCACAGTTCCTAGGCAAAAATAACAACGGAAGTTATAGTCCAGGTTTATCTGCAAAGAATAGTATGAATGCTATGTCCAGCTTTTAGTAGACTTGATTTTCCATAACCATGCAACTTGTTTGCACAGCTATGTGTAAATTTTTGTAGGGCATTTCTAAAAATGCTCTCAAACAAAATTGGCAGTGTTCTTTTACTCACTGTGTAGAGAAACAGTCCGTGCAAGCCATGATAAATCAGGCCCACTGCATAGACATGAACATTAATTTAAAGTATAATTACGGTTGATTAGTGATCATGATAAAAAGAGCAATAGTAATAAAACAGGAAAATCATGCCTCTACTTTATGCTTAGATGTTCACCATAGAAGATAATAAACAATAAGAAACCTTCATTTTGTAGAACAAATTATTTTTAAGTTATTTATTCCAGTATTTTAAAACTTATATTCTATTACACTAGACTTGTACAGAGTTCCATGTAAAAAGAAATCAAAATACATTCTTGATGGCACACTTATGGCTATGACCTCTCTGCACAAACACATTCAAAGTCATGACTTCTTTCATTCAGCTACACATCTTGAGAATACCACATGCCAACTAGTAAACCTGGAACACTCTCTCTGAGAGGTAGAAATGGTATTCATATCAAACTTTCACAAAGAGAAACTGAAGCATTAAGGCTGAATAACCCAACAAAGAGATATCAGAGCAGTGAAGTCCAAAGCAAGGATTACAGTTTCCAAATACCTGCTTCTTACGGCCACAACAATGTCACTGGACTAGGCTACTTCAGAGAATGAAAGAGCAACATCTGAGATCCTTACACTTACTACACGCAGGTGAGAGGAAAGGGTTTTTATTTATCACTGCGTTCAATCCTCAAGTAGTAACATTTTAAAACCATCTACAGCTGTGGTCCAATACCCTCTCTACAACTGAAGATTCATGCTATTCTCTTGCTAAGAGTGATGTCTAAAAAAAAATCAGCAGTCCTTCCTATGCTTGCCCATTTGTCTCCAACCCATCGCATCCTTTAGCACCATCACAAGTCACAAAGCCCCAAAATATCCTCCAACCTGACTGAAAAAGAAGTGAGCTCACATTAGGTGAGAGTATCACTGGAGCATCCACTAAAAGGTCTTTCAATGAGAGTGCTAATGGTATGCCCCCAAAAGCAATGAATCGGTCTCACAGGATAATGCAAAATAAAAGCTGCCTTACATACTTAAGGCAGGTTTTGGTGGACTGTTTAAACATGCAATTACCTTGAGCATACATATGCAGGAATAGGACATACAGGAAGTTGTCTGATAATACATATCAAGAAATCAGCATAAAGGAAAATATTTATGTCACTCATTCAACCATCTACAGAACCGGAAAAGTAGAGTAAAAATGTATTTATTGATGTTAAACAGTAAAAAAACAGAAGAAGTAAATGGTGCATTAGAGCATATGAATAAGCAGTGGTGTGTCCTGTGAAGCCATAAATGATCAAATTAATTAAACTTCTACAAGTTTAACAAGTGAGAGTAAAACAAAGAATGACAACAAAGAGCACTTACAGGAATAAAAAGACATGATATAACAAGTATTAAAAGACTATGGGGAATGTACAGAAATAAACTAGCAGTCTGACAAGGTTTCTTTCATTCTTTTTAATGTTAATCTATTATTCAGTTCTTTTAAAGCACTAGTTTCCATGAAGATGTCTTTGTCATTTTCTCTAAATATATTTTTTTTTCAAAACCAAGTGGACAGCTTGGAATATAAGAAATTTCTACACAAACATACAGTGATCTGGATTGAACCACTACAGAATCACAGAGCGCTGAGGATGGTCAACACCTCTGCAGATCATCCAGTCCAACCCGCTGCTCACAGGAGGATCAGCTACAGAAGGCTGATGAGGGTTGTGTCCAAGCTGTGAAGTCAAAGACTCTACAACATCTCTGGCAATGTGTTCCAGTACTGGATCACTCACACAGTGAAAAACGTTTTTCTTATGCTTAAATGGAATTTCCTGTATGAACATGCCAGTCAAGCATACACATTTTTTTATATTTAAATTTTTTCTTCTTTATATTACAGGTTTTCTCTCTTTAGCACATTTATAGAAATTATGAATGCAATACCTAAATGTTTCTATTTTAAAAGAGTTCCTTGACTAACTTGTTCAGATAGCTTGGAGGGCTCAGCAACATCTGTCCCTCCGGATAGAAATTAAGGACTCTTCCTTTCCAGTACTAATGAAACTGCCTTTCCATAGGTATTTTCTATCCTTAGGAAAAAACCTGGGATCCTGGTGGACACCAAGTTGAACACGAGCCACCAACGTGCCGTTGCTGAAAAGAAGAAGGTATCCCAACCTGCACTGAGTGTTACCAGCAGGTTCGAGGAGTTGATTCTTACCCTCTACACAGCACTGGTGAAGCCACACCTGGAGTGCTGAGTCCAGGGCTGGGCTCCCCAGTACAAGAAACATACTGGGGAGAGACCAAGGAAGGGTCACAAAGATGATCTGGGGATCATCTCTCCTGGGACTGAAGCATCTCTCCTTTGAGGAAAGGTCGAGGGAGCTGGAACTGTTCAGCCTGGAGGAAAGAAGGTTCAGGGGGATCTTAGCAAACCTGGTGGAGGGAGTAAGAAGACAGAGACAGGCTCTGCTCAGTGGTGCCCAGGACCAGAAGCAACAGGCACAAACTGAAACACAGGAGGCTCCTCCTCAACATCAGGAAACAGGTTTTTATTGTGAGGGTGAGAGAGCACTGGCACAAGCTGCTAAGGGAGGTTGTGGAGTCTCCATTGCTGGAGATACTCAAAAGTCATCTGGGTGCAGTCCTGAGCAATGTGCTCTATGTGGCTCTTCCTGAGCAGGGAGCTGGACCAGACAACCCTTCTAACTTCAGCCATTCCATGATTTCCAAAATCCCAACCTCCCCGTTTTCAAGTTTGTCTTCTAAGAGGCTGGGAAATTGCCAGTTACATTAATCTAGTGCATTGTTATTTCCTGCCTCCTCAAGACATGAGCAGGTCAGATGCAATATCTCCAGCTGTGAATGAAGCACCCCTAAACAGCAGAGAAGCAAAGCAAGGGAGAAGAATCCATATTCTTTGCAGCACAAGCTGACAGACACTCCTGACACAACCTGAGCACCTGATCTTTTGGATTTTTCTTTCTTGAGTGGGAGGGAATAGCTGTGTGTACAACTACTATTACTGTTCAACCACTACTCTCTGAGCCACAATGAGGTTTACACTTGTAACTCCCACTGAAATGAGTGCTCAGGCATTTTACCTGCCTCTGCAAGCAGCAGCACTTGACTACACCTGCTACCACCAGCACTAACACTACCACAGAAAATGGGTGCCTTTCTTTTTTACATACATAAGCCAATCATCAACCACACAAAGAATACTTCAAATACAGCAACAATACTGCTGCAAATTCACAGAATTTGCAATTCAGAATGCCAAGCAACAGATAAAGGTTAAGCCAGAAGTGCCTGCCAGTGTTTAGGTGCCTAAAAATAAACATGCATGGCCTTCCACATACCAATCTAATGACATATCACTTTCTCTGCACTTCAGTGTGAACATGTCACAAAGAAGAAACTGGGACATTCTAGAGGGAGATCATAGACCCATTTTGTTCTGCATATGGCACCAGTTGAAAGATTTCATATCTTGCTTTTTGTTTCATTTTGTTGCAAGCAAGAGGTATGACTGCTGGAGTTGCTTGACTTAGTCTGTGCTGTTGCTCATACCAAGGATAACCATCAAAATCACAAGAGTAAAATAAAAACACACCTGATGCACTTTACAGAGTTTTATGCTAGTCTTTGTTTTTAGTGGCTGTGCAGGGTAAGATCTGGTACACATTATGGTGATTGACAATCTAAGGTACAGCATCTCAATCAAAAAAGAATCTCTTCACTCTGCATTTAAAATTAAGTCAAGTTAAACATCCAAATCTGCAGATGCATTGTAAAACCAGTATTTGTACACTGAGCACTATCAACCAAAAAAATACATGTTGAAAGTATTCTAATGTCTGTAATAAAAATTTTAAGTACAGAAATCAGTCCTACTAATCTGTTCTGTAATCTCACTCTCACTCCCTGGCTCTCATTGCAGGTATTTCAAGACACACTTCGGTGATCAGCAAAATGACAATATGGTTGCTACTACAATGTAACAATAGTCCTTTCCCACCCACTGTAAAATAGGATTAGCATGTTGCAGAACACTGTGATTATGCTGTGGCAGACTGATGTGGTTGGTGTTTAAAACTCAGTTTAATTTCTAGTTACATTTAACTAATGTAAATCACAGTCATTTTCCCCTGTGCTATTTACATATTCAAGCTAATTGTAGATTTGTGCCCCTACCCACACAACTTGTAACCTTTCCCCATGCATCTACTGCAGTTACCTAATCACTTTTGCTCTCTTTTCCATAATCGCTCTACTCTTTTAGGTAGTTAAGCACACAAAAATTAACAGAATTGTCTAGCAGTAGGCATACCAAACTAATTTGCCTCCTAAAAGGCAATGTTTTCAGTAAGATACCTTGGTCTCTCATTGTCACTCATGTTTCCTCCCTCTTTATTTCCTTCCTAGTTCTATTCCCTGTCAGATCCTTTGCAACATTAATGCTAACAATTATGCATAATTCAGTACCATTAATAATTTCTATTATGCTAAACCTCATAGGCTCATTTCAGTTTCAGGATCACATCATGTTCTGTAAAAATAGAAAACTACTAGCCCAAAGACTGGCATTCAATTGAGACAACATGCAACAAACAAGAAGAAAAAAAATCTCAGCTCACAGAGATACACAAGAACAAAATACAAATATGGATTTGGAAAAAACTAAGTATATGCACAGCAAGAGAGTTCTGAATCAGCACTGGGATGTTTTTTTTAATAATGTAACACATATAAGTGAATTGAAAAGATCAGTGTTTTCACTGCCTCTCTAGCTATCAAGAGAGAGAATGTAAAGGCACTGGAATGCAGTCATGGTTAAGAGATGCTCAAACCTGTTACTAACACACATGAAGCACAGCTCTGCTGCCACTGTAAAACATCATAAAAATGGTCAATTAGCAACAAGGTCTTGCTGCTATGCTCACCCAAAAGACAACTATGGAAGTCAGTAAAAGAAAGTTACTGACATAGTATATTTTTCCAAGAAAAACTACCCAACGGACTAATTGGAAGAAAAAAAGCTATTCCTGGCCTTGCTTCTTGATGACTCATGTCATGACATAACAAAACATTTATTCCAAGATTAGAGATATGTTCTGAAGGTCAGTACCTCACCAGTTAAGATTATATATTTTTTTTTAAATAATTAATGATTCCAGATCAAATATAGGGAATTCAGATAGAGATTCTTGCCAGTAGCTTTAAAAATAGAAACTTGATCTGAAAGGTCTGTCACATCTCACTAAAAATGCAAGTTGGGCCGCTTGAATTCAGTTGCCAAATTTGCAGATGACAAAAATTAGTCATTCAAAGAGAAGCCAAGACAGCATGACAAAAGTGGCAAAATTTTATTACACCAATGCATACTAGTAGCCATGCCATTTATACAAGCTGTCATTTATTATTCTATTATCCCCCTTAAGGCAGGGGAGTTGCTGTCCCCAACTCTATTTCATGCTTTACTGCATGTATCAAGCAGCATTACTGCTCAATATCTAGACACTGGTTCTGAGCTATGAGACACACCTATTTGAGACAAAACAGCCCTGCAGGTCTTTGCTTCTGCAGTGCCAGCAGCAAGTCCTTTCTGCCACTATTGTAGGTACTAAGGCATCAGCTTTTCCCCTGCTAGAAAAGGATCTTGATGCAGGCTCTTATTAAGAAGCCTGTACATGTGACGGTCTATATTGTCTGCATTCTCTTCACAGAGAGTTATAGACTGGTCAGCAGTACTCTTATCAAAGAGAAGAGCTGTTGTTGAACTTGCTTATTGAGCCCCCAATTCACACCTTCCCCACTCCAGTAATCAAGCCCAATCAGCAGGGCTCAGAGCAACTGGGGGGGACAGTGGAAGAAAGCAGGATGGCTATGCAACAGATAAGCAAAAAGAAAGAAAAGAATGTATTTGCTAGGCCTCTACATAGCCTAATTAAAAACAATTTCATAATGTATTAATTTTATTTATGCAAATTACATCTTATGATGGAAAAATATCATTCAGAAAACTTTAGAAGGCATTTCTTCACATTGGAAACCATATTTAAGCAAAATTCTGAAAAAATTGCTTCAGGGAAAAAGAAACATTGATCAAACTTTTATAGCTGCAGCTTGCATTAATGAGAACATGATCCCTTATAATAAAGCCAGAGATGATAAACAGCTGCAGTGCCAATATAGCTCTTGTTAATTCAGATACAGAACAAGTGCAGCCATAACTGGTGTATGGAATCTTTGTACTTCAACAATGGTGAGCTGCTCCTCCTAGCACAGGGACACGTTATCCATGCACACTGCATTGTGCTTTGTTCCAACAGCTAGGCACCATGGGGAACCAAGGGATGTAGAAATGGACATTGTGAACACAGGAACAATATAACCCTGGCTACTACTAGTGAGCCCCAAACAATGGCACTACCTTCCAAAGAGGGTGTAGTGTTCACAGCATCATATGCTGTTCTGATGTGCCTATTGAAGAAGGCCTGGAAAAATGCCATTCAAACCAGTGGAATGTGAAGTGAGACAGGAGACTATAAAGCAGCACTTCAACATACAAACATACAATTACAATTTAATGTCAATATCTACAACACTGTATCAGCTGGACCACTAAGATCTACATACTCCTCTAGCAATGACTAATACTTCTGGCTTAAATAGAGAAGCAAATCCCACAAGGCTACTGGACATGCTGTACATGGAAATAAGCATCTGCATCACCAGAATTCAACTTACACTCTCAGACAGACGAGACACTGAGTCCTAACATCTCAACTGTATTACCAATGGAATGCAGTGAAGAATTTATTCCCATTTTGCTTTGAAAAAGAGGGACAGAAAATTTATTCTACACATACTTTGCAAATAAAGACATTTCTAAAATAAACATGCTGCTCAAGGATGCATCAGAATAATATTTATATACTTCTGTAATACTAAGTCTAATGCTTCCCCACACTTCCAGCTTGCCATTATCCTACCAAATCTATGGCTGGCAGGTAAATTTCCCAAGAAAATAACTTTTCTGTTGGTTTTCCACCTCAGCAAAACCAAAGTATCAAACACTTGCTCATTTCCTGTCAGTCAGTCTGCTATGGGCTCAAAGGCTACCAGATTCTCTGCCCTGGAGCCAAGAATCCAAAAGTCTAAATTCTAGCAACAGCCTCAAAGCTCAAGGCTTCCTGCATCAAGTGCGGAGACAGGAAGGATGGCAGAGTTCTCCAAACTCCTTGCTCCTGGCCTGGCAATCCTGGGACAGAAGACGGGGTGGGGACCCCATCTTCAGTGGGAACTTCCCCCAAGGCAGTCAAATGCTCTTTTTGAGAAAAGCCAAAATTTTAAAAGGTGGAATTTCCTTTCAGAGGGAAATGTAAAGATAAAAAAATGTAGTTTTCAGACTGAATCTCAGCACAAGGGTTTTCTTAACAATGTCATTTCCCACAGAAAGAAAATGTCATGTCTTGAGCAGCTTTACCTGTAACTCATATCCTGCCAGAAGCAACTGTTTCTCAACAAGTAACTGATTACAGGAAGATTCATCAGGATTGTACCTGGATCTTGTTGCCATTAAAACAATACAGTAAATTAAAAAAGAAATTATTTACTGTGACATAAGCATCAAGAGTTTCATGGCTTGAACTGCTACTTCATGGTCCTTGTCCAGAGGCATGGACACAATTCGATCCTAATGGATGTAAAATGACAATAAAAAGATGTAACATGGTTTGTTCTCAATAAACATGTATTTTTGCTACAGCTAGATCATCTACACTAGTACAGCAGAGATTTATTTTTATTTCAGCAGCTATTTCCTAAGAGACATAAGGCAACTTGATTACTACCAAGTAGTTCCCCAGCCCCTGAAAATTAACAGCATGTTAATTTTTAACTGAATTAATCATGCAGTAATATGATATTTTTTATAGATGTAATGTATGCATTCACAAGAAATCAACTACACACTACAAATTAAAAGTGACTGACAACTTGTTTCTAAGATGTTACTACTGGCACTTCAGTATGTTAAATGAAGGTAAGCCTCGAATTACAAGCACTATATAATCAGTTTCTCCCATTAACAGTAAAGTGCCTGCACCTACACATTACAGAAGTCAATGCCTTGCTGGAAAGATAGTTAGAGCTTAAGTCATAAAGATACCTCATGGCATAGCAGCAATATTCCTGACCTCCGGGATTCACAATACTGTCACTCAGTACACATGCAAACAGCTCAGAAAACTGGAAAACTTCCCATCCCATGGAACCAAGAACTTGCACACCTCAGTGTGGCCTATATCTTTAAGATATATTACACCTTTAGACTTGCTTGACTTGAGACCAACAGTTTCCCCATTTAACATATGATTTCTGAATCTCTACATTCATTGTCCTTTGCACCTTGCTTTTTCTCACAATTCAGCTGGAAGGTGTGTAAGTCCACAAATCCTGAGTTTGAACACTCAAGGGTAACAGAGGGAATACGTGTAACTCCCATTCGCAGGAAATGGATTGACAGTTACATGATTACATTCCCCATCACTGAGAAAGCATGATTTAAACTTTGAAACTTGTATTTTGTGTGTAGCTGTTTGGATTTCTTTTCTTTAGAGGGGAAGAAATTGGTTTTGGGTGGGGGTTTTTTGACTGGGCGATGGAATTTGCAATAATCCATTTATACTGCGTCCTCCACACAGGGAGATCGCAGTACAAACAGCCTGGAGCTATTTTATCAGTCTTTATTGAATACCAATCCTGCATTTGGTTACATAGCTTACAGGAGACAGAAAGATAAGGGACTACTACATAATCATTTAAAACAGGGGTCAGTCTTAGACAGCCAAGTTTCATTCAGAGTAATTTATGACTAAGACACCAATATTAATCTATTTCTTGTTCCTTGAGGATATCTGATAGGCATTTTTTACTATTAGCAACTGCTTTGATATACAGGTAAGCCTTTTGCACCTTTTGCAAAAAGAACACTGATTGCCAGCACATGCAGGCATTGATTTGTCCTGACATTGACTCATGTCCTGATTCATAGGGACTGAGATATCAGTTGCATCATCTTGAGCTTTCTTATTCAAATACTGAGAAGGTGCAACCCTGCTAGGATAAGAGCAGCTGACAAAACCATTACCAAGGCCAGGGTTAAAAAAAGTAAAGGCCTTACTTCTTAAATGAGTCAGGATGTTGGAATATGATAAAGGCAGACTACAGGGTCAGTGAAGCCACAAAACAAGTTCTCAAAACTACAGTGTATCACCTAATTTGTTCAGAAAGGAGATAAGGGATCCTTCTTCAAGATTCATACTGACATGGTAGATCAAGAGAGAACCATTTCCCCATCAGTGTGATACATGGACAGCCAGTCCACCACCTACAAGGTTAACCCATTATCAGGGGCAGCGAAAAGGGGATCTTCAGCATATTAAGTTCTTTGCCATCTGCCAAAGATCCTGTAAAAAAATCTGGGCCAATCTGGATAAACGGTGGAGATAACTGACCATAGTGCATGCTAACATCATTTTGTGTGAACTAAAGTGAAATGGAAGACTCCATAGAAACAGAGAGAAACATCTCTGCAAAACTCCTTCATCCATTTAATCAACAAGGCTGTTTCTGCAGGAGTCACAGTTCCTCTCAGTCAAGAGAGTGGGGAGATCAGCTCTGATCAAAACATCAGGCCCTGTGTATACACCCAACCTAGACTTAAAAAACCAGCAAACAGTAATTTATTTACCTTGAATCTGTTAGTAAAGAGATCCATCCTGGAAACAAGTTCTTTTCTGCTATAAATTCCCTGCAATCCCAGAAGACACTTCAACCGCACTTCAGCTTGCTGCAAGACAAAGAGAAATTGGCTAACAGTAAAACACATGTATCTTTGTTATTCACTATCAGCATTTATATCATGTAAATAAGAGTTCTTTGTGGGTGCCTACAGCAGGCTATCGAAATGCTGCCTCGTCTTCCTTATTAGTGACATCAGTACCATTTTGTTTGTGTGTACACACACTTGTCTCTCTCTCTCACACACACAGAGGAAGCCTGCAGTGAGCCAAACTTAAAGGTAACATCAAAGTTTGTGTTAGGCTCCCTAAGAGTCAAAGAAACTCTCATAGACCTCACAGTTAATAAAAGCAACAGAATGCAAAAGATACAGGAAGAATTGTGCTATTCATCTGTTAAAGATGCAAAGACAGGAGTATGGATGACCTACTTAGTACAACCAGCACTTTCCCATACATCAGACTTTGCTTGCTTCTTTTCAGCAGTTGACTGGGACAATTGTTAAACACAGACAAGGAGTCCAAGAAATTTTGGATTTCTCTAGATTCCCAGAGGAAGAGGTACAACTTAGAATTGCAATGGCTTATCACTGTGGATTCTTATAAAGTGTCATGCCTTCTCCCTGTTTCTGTTTTACACTAGAACACAGTATTTTAAGTATTCTAGGAAAAGGGTTGCTTTGAATTCAGCCTGATTAGATAATTTAGGCAAAATATGTGTTATCTGTACACTGTGTTATTTCATACTATTAGTACTGCTGCTTTATAGATGCCTCAAAAAGAAGTCTTTTCCTTAGCCAGCTTTTCAATTATCTCATGCATATTGCTATATCTTTCAAAGGACAAAGCTTTAAATGGCATTAGGAAAGTGATTTTGATGATCCAACATAGAAAAATCATGTATTCTGTAAATTTATAATGCTAAGCTATCAGCAGAGACACTAAAATACACTGCAGGCTTTGAATCTCTTCATATTTCTTTCTTAATTCTTCTTGCTAACAATAGCAGTAAGAATAAACATGGAAATCCAAGAACGAAGACCACCTACACATAGGCTATCCATTACTACAAGTTCCTGTTCACTTGCTTAGATGGAAAGCCAAAGATGATACCCAGTGGCAGGCTTTGACTAACAGTTTTGCTTAAGACAGCTTTTTGCTAGAAATATAAAATCAAAGATCAACAGGTAATGATGTACACTGCTCTCTAATCTGCCCATGACACACCAGCAGTACTTATTCTATACTGTATTTTAATTATAAAGTTTCTGAGGAAGACACTGTTGCCCACATCTGCTGCTTCCTACAGCCACAAGGGCTGCACAGCACAGAACTCACTCACAGACATCCCAAGGTGGCACCCATCACTGCACACTGGCACAAATTCAGCTCAGCCAATGTACTGCAAAACTGGCTTCAGCTGCCCTTGGTTCTTTTTCACAACATTCTGCTTGTGAACAGGGACTGAATTTGTGCTTGGGGAAAGAGACAACAGTGGGCACTGGTTTGCTGAATGGTCATATAGCTCTTGGCATGCGCCTGGTAATGTCATTTGTCAGTCAGGTGGAGTCAAGCATAGGCCTGCAGACATAAAGTGTAACACATTAAAGTATACCACCTCCCTTCTGAGGTATCCTGTTCCTACCAAAAGCTCTAAGCCACAACCCCACACATATATGTTTCTTTAAGTGCTGAGAAAACTAACTCTAGTAACTAGAAACAAATAACTACTTCTACGACTACTTGTGTTATTTTTCTATGTTTTCATCTGCATGTTCTCCTTCTCAACCACCTCCCCTTCTCTAAATTCAGCATTCCCCATAGTTTTGGAAGGATGCGAAGTAATGTTGAATGATCACGAAACTATCTCACTACCTTCAGGTTCCTTCAACAGCAGTATCAGCAAACACAAACACCCAGCCACCCACTCCCCTCACCAGAACTACCATTCTAATCTCGACAAAAAATCTGCCTATTTGGTCCTTAAAAGCTGTGACAGAATGAAGGGGAAATATGTAAGCACATTTTCAGGATACTCTGAATACATACACTGTCCCTCAGCTGTATCATAGCTCTTTTTGATCCTGACCTGATGACAGAAAACATCAGTGAAGGGGTGGGCAGCTCTAGTGACCTCAGAGCGCTCTGCACAGGCTCCCGCACTGCTTGAGTTACAGTTATGAGATTTCATCTCATACATTCAGTTATGAGATTTCAGCCCCACCACTATCACAGAGATGGGGCTGTTCAATAAACCTTACAAATACAGGCTGGGATTTGGATGGTTTGATCGGACTACTGGGTCACTCCCCAGATTATGAACTGGGGGGGTCTACTTCTGAGTTACTCCTGCATAGCAAAGACAACCCAACTGTCTTTCAAGGTAAAACAATTTTTAAAACTGCCCTCCCTCCCCAGCC
>VZTE01003427.1:434064-450237 GCA_013397775.1 Eulacestoma nigropectus | reverse complement strand
AGAGGTTAAAATTGGGGAACAGCGGATTGTCAGAAACCAAAAAAAAAAAAAAAAGAAAAAATAGCGAAGCTGGCTTAGAAATGGCTGGGAATCTTAATATACTACTGGAATTGACAAAAATTCACATTCCTCTAAGAACTGCTGGATGGTTTGAACAGATTTCAAGTCAGTTTTTTGAGTCCTCAAAGCAAACAGCATAATTTAGAATAAGTACTTTAAGTGCTCTTCACCTGGCAAAGAGGGTATTTACTGGCTTTAGGGGAAAAAAAGTAGTAGCTTTAGTATCATCATGGTGCATGAAACAAAAATGTGCAAAAGCAAGGTTCTTTTTAGCACAGAGACCACAAGAATAGCAGCTCTCCAAAGGAACCTTCTTTAGGTGATGCATTTACTGCAAGCTCATCACATCAATTAGTGGAGGGAGAAAAATAACAAAATAGAAAACTGTGAAAAATCAGTTATGGAAAAATATAATACTCCGAACAGCAAAATTCTGAAGTCAGTCATGACAGGCATTAAAGAAGACTCCTTTATCAAGAAAAATTGGTTTAGATCTATCATATCTAAAGCATTCAAATTCAAATTCAGTTCAGATACACGTGGGAACAAATAGTTTATATTATAGACATTTATATAACATACACTAGGAGGAAGATACTCTCAGTGCATAAGAGAACTACTCCAGTAAACAGAGTTTTTCAATTTAGAGCAGCATGGTTTTACACAAGTCAATAAAATTCAGCACCTCTACAGCAACTGCAAGCAATTTTACCTGCCAAAGTGCTTGTGTGTCTGAATGCTCTGACCATGGAATCTGCTAAGCCTGTAAGCAGCGAGATGATGGTGTCCATCAAGTAGTTATCATACAGGATGCTGTACTGGCACTGCTGGACAAGCACTGCAATGAATTCACAGAAATTGGCCTTGAACTTCTTCCAATAGGGTCCTGTTCTGATCAGCGGGTAGTCTTCATTGTCCTGCACAAGAAAGAAAAGTTGAGAGAAAACACACTTACTAGTTCTGTTTGTGCAATCACATCTCTCCCACTGAACATCGGAGAGAGTTTTGCTGACAGTCAGTTTCACTTCATCCCCCACAACTTTTTTCATGGTTAGTATTCCAAAGTAGGGACAAGCAACTAGGATACAAACAAGCAGAGACACAAAATAGCTTTATTAGAGCTACACTGTCACAATATATCTCACATTTGAAAGCCATGTATGCGAGGTAGCTGTGAACAGACAGGAGGGAGAAAGTGTGTGAAGGCAGAGCAGAGTAAGTAATTTTCACTGGTATAAACCATGAGCACTCCTGGCCTCTTCTACTTCCTCACAGGTAGCAGTGCTTCCCCACTTCCCTATCCTTCCTTGTTGCTGTTGTACCGGGTACGGAGAGAAACGAAGCAGGCAGATTTCAGGAAAAGCAGAATTGTGTCCTTATTTATTAATATACGGAGGTTTATATCCTCTAGCTCGCTTGAATGGCATAAGGTCATTGGTTCTTTGACCATCCACCTCTCAGGATGATTGGCTAGATTCAGTAACACCCATTCTAAAACAATTCTTCAGTTAACCATAACAATATTGCAAAACATCTTGCACCTGCAAGATAAAGAAGTTAGTTTACAAAAACCTCTGTTTCTCAGCCAGCATCTGTGCGAAAGTCTTCGCTTTCACACGGACACTGGCAGAGAGCTGGAAAATCTCTCTGCAACCAAGCTTTCAGCATCCACACTTCCTCCTCCTGCAAAAGCATGGAAAATCCAGGCAGAAAATTAAGTAAGTGAAAAGTGGAGACAAACAACTGTGGTGTGAACAGGATGGGACTGTTCTCCTCAGCAGCACTGCCAGATTAAGGAGTTTATCAGGCTAAACCTTAATGCCAAATACTCGGTCATTCACCTGTACCACCTGCACATGGGTCTTCAAAAACCCCCACAATAGGGAATACCTTTGACATCATGAAGAAAGCAAGTTACAATAAAACCATAAGTGTCCACAGTACGGTTGATACTGCCAGGAGGAAAGCAGACAGAGGGAAGTTGAAATGACTTCTGACATAAAATAGTGGAAAGCACACTATAAAGACTTTGTAAATGTCAACCTCAGACAGTGCAAACATTTATTTCATTTACACCTCACAGATCCCAGGAATGGCTCAGAATATGAATTTGCATCTTGATAGTTTCCAGGTGTGAGTGAAGTCAAGGAACTCCAAAACTTCACTTACTATGGAAAACTTCATTCTGAAGGCAGGCCACTGCTCAGCTGGTCCTTCACCAGCAGGCAAACACCTTCTCAGCCACATTCTAACACAGCTTCACACCCAGCATAACCTCCTATGTGTCCATGCTCCTATGTGAGCATGAAGTGTCCTATGCTTACAAAGGACACTTCATGCTCTTCTCCTGTAACTTTGTTTCCAAAGCACTGGGGCTGTTGCTTTCTTTAAAGAGAAATGCAAATACAGACAGATCGCATGGCCGGCTGCAACCCAAAGCACATTGGGAACCTGGAACATGTTCCTGACCAAGCTGTAAGAGTCAGTTCAGAGCCTAACAGTAACAGCAAGTGCCAAAACAGAAAGGGAAGTTTCCAGCAAGCCTCATTTAATGCTCCTTGATCGTGACATGGACAGTAGAAAGACCATCTGCAACTTCAGGAAATACCTTTTTTATCACCATAGCTTACTCTTCAATCTGAAAAGCAGCACAAAATACACAAAGACCTCCTTCACTTTTTAAGAGCATTTCTACTGTCCACGTTTATCACACTGGGATACTGTTTAATGGTAACATGCATGCTGTAAACATATACACATATGGGCACATCACCTAAATTTAGGCACCTAACTTGGGATTCCCTTAGATTCCTTTCATGATCACTAGAGAAGCAACTCTGCTTCCAGAAACCAAGTCAGATTAGGCCCTTAACACAGGTTCTTCCAGAGAACTATTCAAATCACTCAACGGAGTGATGTGAGCTCCTGCTCTTACTCAACCTGGAAATGTTTCCTTCTTTCATACAGAGTCTACAGAAAGAGGGAAAAGTCAGAATGAAGTGCCAACAAGGAGTTTAGATCAATTCTCCACAGAAAAAGCTGTACTACAGTTGCGGAAAACTACAACAGCCCTACCATGTCCACCGGCCAAGTAACTGTCAGGATCCAAGGATAGGCCACGAATTTCTTGTACTGCAATCCAGTTTCCTGTAACACAGGAGACAAAATTTTGAAAGCTTTTTAATGAAATGGCACAGAGAATTCATAGACAAAAGCATTACAAAACATGCAACATATTTCAAAGGCCATTAGAACTTCAAACAGTGTGTGTTACAGGTGACCCACACAATCCAAAATATTACACAAAATCCAAATCCTTCTCATCTGAGTTTTAGGGGTTTTTTATAACCAATGACTGAAGAAAAACATACTTTTTATACAAAACCTGAGTTGTCTTGTTACAAATAGGAGACAACTTATATGTAAGCAAACATATACAAGGTTTCATTATTAATTCTAAGACATGGCTCATCAGCAAGTCTAAGTATATATCCCTTTTCAACATTTGGTACCTAGATACTGTAAAACATCTAAATCCTAAAAAAAAAAAACATTCTGAGCTTTTCAAATTAGAGATAAATGTTTTCAGCACTAGTGTGACTTGATTCAAAGATGTTTTCTCAACTCTGCAATTATGCGAAGACAAAAGGCATGAAATCTAGAGGTCTTTATCAGGTTCAGTGAAGCGCAAGTATTTCTATCTCCATCTAGCTGTACAGTTATGCACCAAACTCTTCCCTTCCTAAATGTTTCAGCAACAAAATGGGAAAGGGAAGAAAAACTACATAAGAACAAAGAACTACAAGAAGTAAATGTCACAAGCAGGAAGAAAAGCAGAAGAGAGAAACAGAATATCTTAAAATAGAAAAAAACCCAAAAAACAGTGTAAAGACAAGACTGTCTCATCACTGAGAAATACCACGGCTCACAAAGATGAAATAAATGCCTCAACGACCACATTAAAGCCATTATCTGCTTCCAGTATCAGTACAAGTTTTCACAGAATTACAGAAAGACTGAAATTGAGAGGGACTCTTTGAGATCACCTAATCCAACCCCACCTGCTCAAGCAGGGTCAGCCAGAGTAGGCTGCCCAGTGCTGTGTGTGACCAGCATCTCTGCTCTCACCTCCTGGTAATGTGCTTAGCACAACTAATGCCATTTTAAGCAGCAAGCAGCCCTTCTCTGTGACCAAGCAGGTCATGTATTCGTTCCCTTTCCCTCATTACCAGGTCCTGAAGGTCTTGTGAACCAAGCAGACAAATCAAATAGATTAATTCCCCTCCCTCGTAGTCTCACAGTTCCTGGATGCCAGGCCAATTACTCCCTTCCTTACTGACCCTGAAGATCCCAGGCATTTAGCCAGGCAGGTGGTGGTGATAAGCCAGTCACAGAACAGGGAAGCATCACAGCACCCAGAGCACTGTCTATAAAAACAAGGTACTGCAAGGCCTAAGTGGTGAGCTTTGACCAGAACTCCTCCTGGACAGTGAGACCTGAGCTATATTATAAATTATATATTATGCTATTATATTGATTCTGCTTGTAGAAATTCTGTGACATTTTCATCATAAATTCTGTGCTATACTAATCATAACATACTGTTAAGAAATAAAGCTTTAGTTGTAACTACAATTGGTGCCATCATCATTCTGCCAAGGATCTCTAAAAGTACAAGTCTGTTCCCTCAGTGTCAGGTGATGCCATGTGCAGTCAAGTAACATCTTCAGAGACTCCACAACCTCTCTGGGCAACCTGCTCCACTTTTTTGACCATCCTCACAGTAGAAGCTTTCTTGTATTCAGGTAAAATTTTGTACATTTCAGTTTGTGCCCATTGCCCATCTTGGCTTGCCCTTGTGGTCACTGTCTCACTGCACACCATTGAGTGGAGCTGTGCTTCCTCCTTGTCATTCTGTCACATCAGGTATTTTAACACATGGGTGAGATTCCTCTGAGCCAGCTTCTCTCCAGACTGAACAGGCTCAACTCTCTCAGCCTCTCCTCATATCAAAGATCACAAATCAACTTTGTGGCCCTTCACTGGACCCACTCCAGTAAACCCATCTCTCTCTTGTTCTGTAAGGTCCAGAACTTGACTCAGCACTCCAGATGTAGTCTCAGCAGCATGAGCAGAGGAAAGATCACCCACCATGACCTGCTGACAATGCTCTGCCTAATGCAGCCCAGGAGGTTGTTGGTCAACTTTGCAGCAAAGGTGCGTTGCTGGCTCGTGTTCATTTTGTCACCCACACAGAGACCCTACTCTGAAGAGCTGCTTTCCAGTCAATCAGCCCGCCGTGTGTAGTACTGCATGGGGTTATTCATCCCCAGGTTCATGGAGTTTCCTGTTGTAGAACTTCATGAGGTTCCCCTCTGCCAAACTCTCCAGTCTGTTGAGGTCCCTCTGAACAGCAGAACAACCACCCGATCTAGCAGCTAATCCTCCCAGTTTTGTACCACCTGAAAACTTGCTACGAGTAAACTCTGTTCCAGTGTCCAGGTCATTATTAAATATGTCAAACAGCACTGGCCCCAGTATCAAACTGGGGTAGGGCACTAGTGACTAGCCTCCAACTGGACCTTTTGCCACTGATCATTCTCCCACAGGCCTGGCTGTTCAGCCAGTTTTTAGTCCACCTCACTGACCACTTCACTAACTCATACTTCACCAGTGTGTCCATGAGGATACTACGAAGGACAGTGTTTTAAGTTTTACTGAAGTCAAGACAAACAACATCTGCTGTTCCCTCCTCATCCACCAAACTACTCACTTCGTTGTAGTTTGCTGTCATGTTGGTTAAGCACTATTTCCCCTTTGTAAATCCAAGCTGACCACTCCTGATCACCTTCTTGTCCTTCATGTGTTTGGAAATTACTTCCAGAATTAGTTGCTTCTTCACCTTCCCAGGTGAGACAGATCAGTTTGAGTTTGCCAGATCCTCCTTCTTGCCCTTCCTGAAAATAGGAGTGATGCTTGCTTTCTTTGAGACTTAGGAATGTCTCCCAACCACCACAACTTTTCAACCAGAAGGGACCTCGTGATGACATCAGACAGGTCCCTCAGCACTCCTGGGTACATTTCATCAGAACACATGGTCTTACACAGGTTCAGTCCATTTAAGTGCTCCCTAACCTGGCCCTCCTCCACAGAGGGTAAGTAAAGTACTCTTTGCTCCAGACTTTACCTCTGGTCTTAGGGACCTGGTATTTCTGAAAGTCAGTCTTACCATTAAGGACAGAAGCAAAGAAGGCATCGAGTACCTCAGGCTCTTCTGTGTCCTTTGTCATAAGGGCCCCTACCTCATTTAGCTGTGAGCCCATGTTTTCCTTGGGCTTCCTTTTGTTATTGATGTATTTGTAGTTTCCTTTATTGTTGCCCTTCACATTTCTTGCCAAACTCAACTCCATTAACATTTCCCATCAACATTAGTGAGAATTTTAGGAGGAAGCATTCATACAAGGATCTAGTGCTGCTATTAATTAACTGAACAACAATGCCACGGTTGAATTACTGAAATCATCGTTAATGAATCCTCTGAATGTTAGAAACAAACAATAAAAATTCAAAGGCAAGATGATATCAAGCAGAGATCTGGCAATATTCTCCACTCTCATTACTACTTTCACTATTACTGTCATTAGTTTTCAAAAAATATTTTTGAAACCACAGTAGTCCCATATGGCACTACTTCTCAACTAACTTAAACCACTAACTTACATTTCCATCTTATTTATAAAAAAGATAAGAGAGAACTTACTTTCTTTACAGAGCATGAAGAATACAGCTTCTAATGCAACTGCAGAACCTGCCGTTTTGCCCACCAGGACAGGTGAAAAGGTTACAGAGCTGTAATACTTCCAGGCTGATGATAACAATAATCACATCTTTGTATTTGCCAGAGCGCCCGCACTACCATGTGTTATTCAGGGCTAATTTAGTTGGCAAAGAAATGCCAGATTACTAATTCATATGGCAAGACACATATTGGTTCATTTCTGTCAAAAATTAGCCCAAGTGCTACTACACTTCTAAAATGAAGAAAACCGTGTTGGCAAATTCATCCTCTGTGGGAATCTCTACAGCAGCTGGTCTTTGAGAAATGCTCAATTAAAGCAAGGCTGATGGCTGCTGCTTGACAAATCAATTCAGAGGTGACAAATATGGGGAAAAAAAGCACAGAAGCAACTGTGAGAGCACTGCACAAAATTTAATGTTGCTCTAATTAGTCAAGGAGCAGTCAAACAGTGAAACAGCATTGTAAAGCTATGCGCTTTTCTTAACAATCCACAAGAAATGAGATACTATCTAAAAATCTGAAATAATTTTTTGTTCTTCTATATGACATCATACAGTTATAAAAAAATCATAATTGTCAGTAAAGCAGAAAGAACATATTCAAATAAAAGTATCAGCTAAAAATATCTCTGAATTAACTCATCAGTAGTCCATATTAGTATTTTTTAAAGGACCTATCAACCAAAGGAATCATTTACCTGCTGCAATGCTGGGCTATATTTACCTCTATAAAGTCACTATCAAAAGAACTCCTAAGAGAAAGATTCAGGAAGGCTGCAGTCAGACAGCCCTAATAAAACTCTCAAAATAAAAGTTACTTTAAAAAAAACATATCCAGCTGCTGCAGGATGGGTCATTACGGCACCAAATTTTTCTTGCAAAGAAAGAGGTTTATTTTCCTAAATTAATGAAGTGGTACAGAGCTCCTGATAAGCAAGAAGAATTCCATCCAGGTTGGCTATTAAGGTAGAGCCTATTGTTTGTATAAAAAAGACATGCAAAATCAAAGCTGTGCCTACCTTATCAAAGGTCTCTGTCATTTTTCGCATGACATCCTTCTTGTGCAAACTTTGAAACATCTCTGCTGTTACCATGCCTAAAAAAGTAGTGTTTTAAAAAGAGGAATTACTGACAACTCTACAACATTAATCAAGTCCAAACCACAGTAACGACTTTATTAAATTTAGAAACACCAAAGAAAGGAGAATTCTGTTTTATGTGTGTACACTGGTACGGGCAACATATATATAAAGAGAGACATAAATTAATTGATAGGAAAAAGTACTGATGAACCAAAACTGAAATTCACATAGAGAAGTCTGCTCTGTGCTGTCTGGAAAGGCTATTTTCTCTGTTCATTCATTTGCTTCAAGGATTGACTAACATTTTGCCCACTGCTAGTTAAAAACCCCAAAGTATTTCCCATAAGAGAAGGCATATTAGCCAAAGACCTAGAAAAAAAAAAAGAAGTGTAAAAGGTACATTTCTAGCTGCTTAAATACACTCAGAAGTTTCAAATTAACAGGACCGTCTTCTTAAAACTTTTACTTCCCATCCTGAAGCACTTCACTAGGCAGACTGTCCCCAGAAGTCAGTGCCTCAATGTTTGCTATGAAATAGGGAGCTACACAACCCTCTAGTAAAAGCAACGGCAATGAGGCAAGAGATTGCTTTTCTAGCCACCAAAGCAGGGAGCTAATTTGCTAGCTGCTTATTTTCAAACAAAGATACAAGCAAAACAAAAGATACCAGGAAATATAAAACAAATGGCAACTGAAACACTGGATTTTAATGAGAACACTCATCAAAAGCACTGTCCCTATGTGGGGATTCTGCAAAGCAATGTGACATGTCACTTCAAAAACCTGACCTTGCAAACCTTGTTCAAATACAACTCTCAGAGCTGGAATGCTGCAAGCACAGTGTCAAAGAATTTAAGCAGCAGCATTCTTTTCTATTTCGCCTGCCCATCTGGAGCTCGTCTTAACAAACAGTACAGATTACAAGTACATGATTTACTGGAGAGAAAAATTCCATTTCAGAAAGCACACTTCAGACTACTCTCACACACAGACAATGGAAAGGGCTATGAAGAGGGTAAACTACCTTGACAGCCTGAGCACTGAATGAAGAAGTTGATGAGATCCAGAAGTGCCACATTCCTGTCTTGTTTATAAGCTTCAATCCAGTCAACTACTACAGACTAGAACAGATTAAAGAAACTCATTAGTCAGGAGATGAACACAGTTTGCTGCACTCCACTGAGGATACCCATAATAAAGACAAAAACTAACATTGTTCCATCTCCATTAAATTACAAAAACAAGAATAAACTCCAAGCAATTCTGTCCCATATCTAGTAGTTCTCAAGACTCTTTCAAAAAGTCTTAAACTGCTTTAGACAATGTTGCCTTTCACAGATGTTTTGCTTCCTGTTAACAGGGAAAATAACCACAGTTTTAATAAATGTAATATTAAAAAAAAAAAGTTGTCCTCCTGAGTTCTTGCTAGCACTGAAGTAACAGTTTAATTTAAAAACAAACAAATGCAACAAAAAATCCACACACACATTTAGCCTCTGCACTATCTAATAATGAGTATTAAATTATATTAGCAATTTATCCTGGAAGTTCTCTTTTTCTCTAGCACTTGATTTGTGCAGTAGGTTTGAAACAGTTGACATACTACACATAAGCCAAAAAACAACTCCAAATTTCATTTCTAGGGCAGTACAAACTGTAAGTGACATGGGTCTCCCGGGACAAGCCATCCAGGCTTCAACCCACCAGTAGTTCCACATAGGTCTAATAAATTCTAGCAGCAAGAGAACTCAAACCCTGCTGCCTTTCCAAGACCTTCCCATGATGGTTGGTACAGCAGAAGTCAAGCTCTTCGTGGAGCTCTACTGAAGTTAACACAGCTGTAGCATGGCAAAAGCCATCCACAAAATATCTTGGAAGGTCTCACATCCAAAATATGAATGCGTGCACAAACACAGACACTTTTGCTTACAGACACTACACACTAGAGACATATGTATAACTCTATATAAAAATACCTGGAGCTCCAGATTTTGATACACATATACAAAGATAATATATACATGTGCTCACAGAATATGGGGATGTGGGCTTCCTCACATCGAAGAAAGTTGCTAACTATATGGATGCACAGGGAACCTGGCTATTATGCAAGCTGCTGGCAAACTGCATTGGCACGAAGGTAAAAGAAAAACACCAAAAGGCAAGCACACAGGGGAAAAAAAAAAGTTTTAAAAAAATAGGAAAAGCCTGATTTTCAGAATCCTGGACAATTAAAATTTGCTACTGATGAACTTTCTCTGCATTTTTTTAAATAACTATCTTTTTGTATGTTCAGGCATTGCTTTAGGAAGACTGGTTTAGGTACAATTTCCTTTCTCTTTTTAAATATCTGACAGCTACCTTTTCACTAATTTCTTGAAGTTGCAAGATGTTCTTTCCAAGAGCCATGCTCACAGCAGTTTTCCAATCAAACATGTTTCTTCCCCACCTGAACCAAAATCTAAATGTTCCACAGTCTAAATAGTGGAAATGACCACTGTTTATCCATCCTCCCTCCACCAAGTGCTTTAAGAACACAGTGCTAGGAATACCTGCATGGCCTGCTTCCCCATGCTAACCACTTCAAACAAGGTAACTGCCTCAACCACTTGGCCATTCTGCAGCTGGCTCACTCTTCTGCTACCAGTAGAATTCCTCCTTATGTTTTCACACTGTTCTCGGACCTTATGCTTCTCTCTCTGAAACGAGTCAAGTAAACAAAGTATGTGAGAAAATACAATACACAACAGACATTCACAGATACACGTTTATTTTGCTCTTATTGTAATCATTTCCTCAGGCTGCTCAGTTGTGCCCCAAGGACCCCAACAAATCCTTACCAAACACAACCATACTAATAGGGAATGAAAGAAAGGATTTAACAGCTTGATTTTTTTCTCTCAACAATGAGTAATAAGCATAGGAAGATATAACAGAAAAGAAGCTTCTGTACAGTTGCACACTACCCAGAAGGCAATTTTCACTGACAGCTGTCATTTCTGAAGAATACAAAGCAAGCACAGAAGCTCTTCTACATCCTTTCACTCACAGGTTAAACTGCCTGCCTGCAAATTAACATCAGCTGCACACAGTGCACAGCAAAGGAAAAGCACATGCTGAAATGAACTGACTGTTCAAAAGCCAGCCTTGAGGCTCTGCTGCCAATGGAATTTGAGGGTCAGGCTGTATCTAGCGACTAGCTTTTAGAAGCACTGTGATTGTTGTATGTAACACTCCATTTGGTAACAACTAAATGAGACACAAAATAAACTCCATAATTAAAAAGAATTAAAACTTTTAAAAGCTTTAAAATTGACTTACTGGTGTTTTCAGGTTGCCATTTCTCACACAGTTGCCATTCTGCGCAGCAGATTCGGGCACAGTCTCATCATGGACAGCATTCTCTCTAAGGTGTAACAAACATGTCAAAGAGGTTAGCAGTGAGTACACAAAACTACACACTTTGGGACAAACACAGAAGAAAATAAAAGCAAACACATGTATTTTAGTATTTTTAATTAATTGTTTGGAAGTTGTGACATTTTGTCACTAAAAACCAAACAGCTAACTTTCAAAGCACTGCAGAAATTTCGGGCCTTTTTCAGACGATTGGCTTTCCTTTAAGGTATGCAGGTAACTAGAAAACTAGCAAAGCTATCAAAGGTATCAAGGAAGTATAAAGTAAGTAAATGAAACAGAAAGCTGATGTTGACTTAATGCAGCCTTTGTTGACTTAAGGACTTTGCACCATGAACCAGTAACACCAGTACACATTCACTTTGTGGGTGCCCTGAGCTAAACAAGGCAGTAACATTTGATGGGCAACACTTTAAAATGAGAGGAAGAAATTGTTTTACTTTGTTTATAAAACATGCTGAAGAAAAAAGACACATAAAAAACTTCATTTTCCGGTCATTACCAATATCATGGAGGAATAATTTTATAAAGAAAGATGCACCTTCTGGGAGATCTGAAGCCATACATTTATCTGCAATGAAACCATGCCATTTTTCATCAATCCCAATGCTAACAATGTGCTTTGCCAAAGGTCATGTTTGAGTAGACGCGCTGGATCCCACTTGTGCAGCAGGTCCAGTACTGGAAGCTGGCTGCAATGGCCTCCATTTAAGCTACAGTGGCCAGGACATGAAGCCAGCTGACTTGTACTACAAGAAGGCATAAAAAGAAAGTAAATATGAGAGTGTATAATTACTTCTGTTTTCGTGATACTACTGCAACAAGAGCGCATACTAACACAAGTGACCACTTTACAAACAAAAAACCAGTGTATTACACTATCAGATGCAGTCTACTCTCCAGTACCCCGTGCTGGCTAACACAGATGAAGAATTAACTGTTCTATGGATGCAGAGCCAGCTCAACTCCACCTAGGTTTATCAATGCCAGATAAGCATTTTTATCGTTCTTCTTCCCAGGATTGTTTTGCAAAGCAAATTCTGAGACTAAATAGCATCAACTGCAGGACCAAGGTCCTGACATTATTTTGTCGGTAAGAGTAGACAGAAGTTTTTATTTAAACATGTCTCTGTTTACTTTTTTGATCTACTGAGGCACTTCAAGAAGTGATGTAGAATGAGACTTCCAAAGACTCCTATAAAAATTCTACACAAATATAAAATTGCACAAAAATATGTAAAATTTCTAAATACAATTATGCAAAAGCTTACCTTCCCTACAGAGAAAAGTCCCATGAAAGTTAAATTTCATTAATTACTTGTTGTAGAAAAGTTCAAAATGTGCCACAGTGTTTGATAGGTGGAAGCAAAGAAAATAATTCAGGATGAACCAATCCTTATACCAGCTGTCCAGACTTCTGCATGTGAAGAGTGGGATAAACTATAGTTCTCAGCTGAGTCAGCATTCTATAAGGAATCATTCACAAAAGTTTTCAAATGTCTTCTTTGATTCAAAATTGCAAGCCACAGAGATTAAGCATCCCAAGTACCACCAGAGACTTCCTCGCTGAAAAGAACAAACAGCAAGGGACAGCAATATGTATTGCTTTTCTGATGCCAGTTTGCTCTTCCCAGATTCTTCTGCAGACCACAAAACCAAAAAGAATCCAAACGTGTTTGTCAAGGAGCTGTTTCTCCTATGCGATTAAATCCTTTCACTCTTGATTTCAAAGCAGAATGCAACACTGTGGGGCTGGACTAACAGGTTCTTACTTGCACTGTTTCACTGGAACTACAACTCAGGTGCCAGCCAACACTGTAGTAACATGGGTTACCAGTTTCTGTATTGTACCTCAACGTAACACTCAACACACCTTCAAAACCTTTTCCTGAATTGTTTACAAGTACTATTTAGCAACTTACTCCATCTCATAATGAAGATAAATGCATTGCATTTGATTACAGCAACTATATTTGAGTCCAAGCTGTTTTAAAACATTTAAATAATTCAAAAATCAGAACTGCCGCAGGACAGTTCCGTCAAGGACTTGTCTGATCACGTACTGCTTTTAGTATCTCTGTCTAGAACATACTTCTTTGAAGGTTTAATTCATGCCTCTCTTTCCCAAGAACATTCTGAAGGACAGCACTCCAGACAGTATCTACTGGCCTTGTGCTACTTGCTCAGTCTCTTCTGCCAGACAAAACGTACTTGGAGCAAAAGGGACCCAACAAGGTAAGGAAATGCCTGGCATAAGGAACAGCATGTTAGCAAAGCTCAGTAAAACCTGCAAGAGTGGGAAGACCACAGATCTATAGTTCCCTCACACTGGGCTACCAACACCAAATAAAACTCATCTGGGGTGAAACCTGTTAGAGTAACTGTCACACATGCAACTTAACATCCGTCTTAAACACTCAACAAATTTAACTAAGCACTAAACACTAATATTAAAAAGCCATTTAGTTTCTGAACTGTTTTGTTTACCAGTGCATCACATAGCTATGCCTCGGGAAGCACTGGGCAACAACAGACAATTTACACAAAAGTAGTTGTTTTTTAAAATCCAGATACTACTAATAGTCTTGTTTCTCCTTTCTCTTCTTCCTTTTTTGGTAGCTTTTAATACTGTTATTTCCATTAAGGTTATTCAAAAGGCAGGTACAAACATTTGCAGAAACTAGACTAGCACCTAGAAACTGAACCCCTTGAAATCACTGAGCAATTAAACAGGATATTTAAATGGAACTTTTATTTGCACAACTACATTTCTGTTGAAGAAACTGTTAGAAGAATTAAGACACCCTCTTATCTTCTTATGCAAAATAGGAACTACTGTACCTAGTTGAGGAAGACACGGGGATCACTTCTGCAGCGATCCCTATACATAACTCCACTTAACATCTTCTCCACTATAGGACTGCAATGGTAGGTTTGACAAATTTTGAACTAGCTGGTGTTTTTTTTCCTCCCCTTGTTATTCTACACCATTTTGAGCACTTCTGCACGCATATATTCACTGCCTTATGCACTGGAAGAAACAAGTCTTAGCCATTTAATTTGCTTCCATCAGCAACCAGTAAGGAAGCATAAGCAGAATGCCATTTCTATTTCCACCTTTATACCCTGTTACATATGGCTCAGATACTCATTTTTACCTTGTGTTCCTGCCACAATATGGTCCTTTCACTAGCACTATTACTGACAAGATAAAACACTTGAAGTATGAAGGAAGCCAAGCCCCACATATAATCCTCAGACACAATACTACTGTGATAACTTCTGAATTCAGTTTTCTTATCTTAATAAACATTTAGAACAGATTTCGTGACTCACAATTGAAAAGAAAACTACCTCTTTACCAAGGAGGTAATATATTCCTTCTGCTGTGTGAAAGGAACAATTAATCTATGTTACTGAAAGAATCCTATCTGTAGATTTTTAAAATTATAAATTTCAAAACAACTGACTCATCTTTTAGAAGCAACACAAGAAGCTCCAGTAAGCAACTGCCTGCCTAACACTTCTGAAGCTAAAAGGCTGGTTTCAGATGAAACATACTGGAAAGGACATATGGGAAGCTATACATGTCATCATAGGCTACAACTCTCAGCTTTCATTAGAGTACAATGAAGCAAAATATGTGGAGCAAAATGGATCAGAAGGTGATGGGATCAGCAAAGACTGGGCTGCACTGAGTTCAAAGCACACAACACTTGACATCTAAGATGTTCACTCTTTAAAACCAAACAAGACACGCCCAAATGTTTTAACTTTACCTTTTAATTATTTATATTTATTCTAGTAGAACTTCTAATTACCATTGTCAGTGCATGACTGACAATGATACGAATACTTTAGATCATCTCAACTGATGACTGAAAAATACATTATAAAAGGAAGAAGACTTGATGGATCCCTGATAAAAACAATATAAAATATACAGAAGCAATGCCCCATCAATGCAGACAGGGAGCCTACAGACTACATAGCAGTCTTCCCCCTCAGCATCCCCAAATTCTCCACTGAAGGGAACACATGTACTGACTTTGAATGTGTCTTTTTTTTTTAAGGTAGGTTCATTTGCACTGTGGTGAATAAGACACAGAACAGCTTGCAAGGCCAAGGTCCCTGTCAAACAGCATAAAACAGTACATTAAGAAGAAGCTAAACAGTACATAAAAGCAAATAAAATGAAGACATTAGTAAAAAAGGCACAGTGCACAGCAAATCCCTTTTTTGCCCTTTCCACCCAAGATGACACACTGTAGATCGCCGCGGTATCTGCAAGGCACAAACCCAAGGGACAGCACCCTAATTTACCAACAGATTTTTATAGGCAACCTGTGCCGGGTCTTACTTTTGGCTGGGAAGGTTACTGGCTGCGTTGGGCTCGGCTATCATTTCCGCTACATCATTTCAGCAGCACAAACAAGCCGACACGACCTTCTGAGGAAACTTCACCCAAATCGAGAGTGTTAAAAACGTAACAACCCTTCGGCTTTTGCGGGCGGAACAGCGGCCGAAAACTGTCAAGAAAGGCACACAAAGAGACTTAATTCCAAGCAAACCGAGGCAGAAACAGACCCCCTCCCTCCCCCCCGGCAGCAGGTGAGGATGAAAGAGAAATAAATTAAACCTACTGACACCACCGCCGTCCCTCCCGGGCGCTGCCCGGCGCGGCCGGCCCGGGCCTGGCACCGTCCCGGCGTCAATCACGGCCGCGCTGGGCCCGTCAGGGGCGGGAGCGCTGTCACATGGGCGGGTGGCGGCGCTTCCGCAGCGGCCGGAAAGACGCGGCCTGTGACGGTCCCTC